>JAOBYK011174194.1:1891-22528 GCA_025434845.1 Phenganax subtilis | reverse complement strand
GGGGTTAACGCATGCGCATTACAAACAGGTGGACAGGATTTGCCGCGAGTGAACTCTCTTTATATACCTACTCTGTGCCGCAGACCACCGTTATAAAACGCAGTCTTGAATTTGTGCATATCTCACCTATGATCTAACGCCGACCATTTTGCGCCATCTTGGCTTCAAAAATGGCGGCGTAGTTGGCGTTCCAGATTCTATACATTTCGCTGTTTAAAACGAACTATTTCTGTTTTTAAGAATATTTTGACATGAAGTAGTGATCGATTGGTGAAAAGCACGAGAAGAATGATTGACAATAAAGAGTAGAACGGCACCTATCTCATACTCAGCCAGGCAGTGGTTAAACTGTGGTGCTATATAATCATGTGTTGAAGTAAGGTATGGAGGCAGTTAGCGAGAAGCTTGATAGTGGCGAGAGACAACAGAAGTAGTTTTGGAAAGGGCTATAGTAGCACCTGTCTTAGGGCCTGTTTACATGGAAGCGAGTTAACCGGCCTGGCGAGTTGCTCAGTTGAACCGAAATCCCGGCTATTCTACGTAGTAGGTAGTTTACCCCGCTGACTGTTTACATGGAACCAGCGGGTTACTCACCTTGCCGAGATCCCGGCTTTTTCTGCCTAGGTCTCGGAAGGTGAGTTACTCTGTCGGTCCATGTAGACACTTTTCAACAGGAAACCCGGCTAGGCCAGGAGAATTCTCGTCAGTTCTTCATCCTGTCATTATTTTCCCTCAAAGTAGAAGCGGTGTACCCTGTATTGGATTCAGATGCGAGTATATGCTGGGTTACTCGGTCACATGTGAACACAGTGCCTGCTCGTCCCGGCAAAGTGAGTTCCTCGGTTAGCCCTGTAACTCGCCTGCATGTAATCAGGTCCTTATATGCAGTATTTGTATACTGGAGGGGCCCTATTTATTAGGCTTATATGAAGTATTAGACAGTGTGAGGGAAGCTCGATAAGGTTTGCTGACTATAGAAGTAGTTTCAAGAAGCAACGTGGATTGGAGAAGCATCTATGTCCTACCCAAACCACTGAAGTACGTTTTTAGCTAAGGTGCATTATAGTGGGCTTACATGAAGTATTGCCCAGACATAAAAGGCTCGATAAGAAGTAACAACAATGTGTACAAGCGTTTTTGGAAAAAAAGCAAAAAACCCACCTCGGTCCATGCATCCAGTATTACTTACAGATCTACCCCCGGTAGAACTGCTGGATCGTTGCATGTTACGTCGTGTCGTGATTTCGGCACAACGAACGCTATCTTCGGTGGAGTGTGTCCCGCTTTACCGTCGTCAGGGAAGCTCCGGAGGGAGACCAAGCAACGGATCCTGGGCCGTGCAATTAATTGCAGATTCACTTGACCTTCTTCCAAGACTCGTGATTAGCAGCCGACACACTGATAGACAATATCTTAACGCTTCTTATATGTACGTTATCAAGGGAATATGTCATTGTAGTGGTGCAGATGCGCGCATTGCGCATGCGTAGATTAAAAAATGGAAAAATTGCGTTTTAAGAGTCGGAAAAAATTTTTAAAGATGTCTTTCAACCCAAATCGTCTTTTTGTGTCACGTAAAGGTTTTGGATATATTTTAATGGTTGGAGAAAAGGGGTTTTGATTGAAAAAATGACCAAGTATATGTATCATGTAGAGGTTTGGAGAGCTGAAGTTATATTCGACATAACATGAAGTATGGAAGTATACGAAATTAAAGATGGCGGCCAAAGGATGCTTTCAGGTTTTAAAACCAGTGAAATGTTTATAATCTGGAATGCTAACTCCATAAGAAAGTGCCTATGATTGAATGAAGCCAAGATGGCGGAAATTGAAGGCCGTGTTGTAGGTATAAAACACGCGTGTTTGCTGCGTGGACTTATCACGAGAAGCGAAAGAGTTAAAAAAACGGCTTGTGTTTTCGGAATGATTTTCTTTAGTTTTTTCATAGTTTTGCATGAAAATCTCAGTAGAGCATGAGTAAATCGTGAACCGTGATACAAACAAGTAGGTTTTACTTAATTGTAGTCCATATTTTATTGTATTTTCATTAAAACACTCGCAGACACAGACGAAAACAGGCCTGATGCGGACTTTTTCTCGAGTCTTGTTTGTAACTCATCCTGTTGTGTTCCTCACTGTTCAAGGTACCTTTTTCTCAAATTTCTCTTATTCCAGAAGTCCATTGGTTAATTTCTCCCATGAGAGTGTAAATATCAACTCAGCAGACATTGTAGTCGGGAAAATAATGCATTTTTAGCGTAAAACAATGCCATTTTCTTATAAGGAATTCAGTGAATTTCTGCGCAGTGTTCAGGCTTTTTTCTGCTCGGCGGGAAATGAAATGGCGGCAAAATTGAAATTGCATTTGGTCAAAAGACCGTACTTGTATGTCGCGTTTCGTCGTTGAAATTAAGGTAATTATTAGTTATTAAAATAAGAAACGTTGTTTTCGTTACTCAGAGGTTCTTATTGTTGCAATAGTTACACGCAAATAGTGATGAAATCGTAAATAAAGCACATTATTCAAGTACTGATTTAAATTCTAAACATGACATTAGTATAAAAGTACGTTCATGTAATTATTTTTACTTTCCGATTTTTTACGTTATCTACTACTGGCGCGTGTCTATTAAAGACTATAAAAAAGGCTGAGAAACAAAAATGTTCAAAGACGTCTTAGGTGATAAATTTGATAGTTCACTAGGTTTGATAGATTATGTTTTCACTTATGCCAGTTTTTTCGTTGTCAGTGAGTTTTTGGACATTGGCCATTGATGCAAACACCAGACACTTGTATGATTGTATGCAAAATTATGCATAGCAATATTATTTCATTATGTGTTTAAGCTTTTTGGTGAATGTTGAGAAATGCTTGGGTTTGTGTAGGTTTCTTGGCTTGACGAGGGGAGTTGGAATTGTTGATATTGCCATGGTATAGGAACTGAATGCGAATATTGATATGTGGGTTGTAGAGAGTCTGGTGTTAAGAAAACCCTTTGATTTGACTCTGGAATATGTGTCATGTGCGTTGTAGGATTTGCATGGGGGATATCGTTAAGACATCTTTGATAGGGCAGCGGATAATAAACATTGCTTGTTGGTGGTGTACTAAAATATGGCATCATCTGTAGGTAGTTTGAAGTTAAAGGTGGAAGAGCTTCATGATGAAGATAATTTTCAAAGGATAGGTTAGGAAAGAACCCGTGAAATTGTTCATTTCTTTGCCAAAGTTGCTGTTCTGTTGTATATGATGTCAAAACACTCTCTTCTCGTGAAGGACTTAAAGTCTTAGTAAAATTTCCCCGTCTAAATTGCTCAATATAATCTGGATGTATGCTCCAAAAATGACTTCGATTTCCTTGTCTCGAACAGTCGCTTTTTATGAAACATTTATGGAATGACAGATTGTGTCTGACTGTGTTCCGCCATCTTGGTTTGCCAGAAAGATGGTGAAAGAAATGTTGCTCCATGTACTTATAAATTTCAGATAGAACCATTTTCTTTTCGGGACTCGAGCTTATGGCCTCCGCAATCATTCCTATATACGGCAAGGGCGATCTTTTCGTTTCATTGTGATGAACAGGTTGAAGATATTTCGTTAAGTCATAATGACTTCTCTTCAATTTTCTTTTTTGTGAGCTGCCCGGCGATGCTCCATCATTTCTTCCCGCAGTTTGAGGAAAGCGTTGAGAAACGTCATTATTTTCTCCCTGAGTGGTTTTGTAGAACGGAAAATGCATGTTTGGTTCTTTGTTTAAAACTTGTTTGGTCCAAAGCTTGCGTGTTCTCAACTTACTTGTTTCCTATTAAATACGTGAACACTTATTCCGATGACGTAACTTGCAAGTTTTGACTTTTTCAAAGCTAAAACTTGATGAATTCGGCGTAAAAGTATTTCTTCATAACTAACTTGGCATAAAAAGTCTTGATGTTTTTGGCTGTACTTGAACTCGGCGACTATATTTGTATTATTGTCTCATGGATGCTTTTACGAACGTTTGAATTGAACAGTCGTTGTTTCTTTCCTATTGACAAAATTTACAGAAATGAATATCAAAAACGTCTAGTGAGGAGGGAATCGCGAGTTCGTAAAGGCTCGTTTACGGGCGATTTTTGCTACGATTTTTCTCATGTTAAATGATGTGATAGAGTGCACAACAGGCGATTATAATCCTACGACAATTTTGCCAGTCAGCCTATTCAATCACACATGCTAAACGGAGCAAAATCGCAGCAAAATCGCCTGGGTCCTTTCTACAAGTAAATGTGGAAAAGAAATCTATACTGTTGGTTTTTCTCAGACTACGCATAAAAACTTAAAACTTTCTTACCATTAAAAGAGTCCCGTTCGGTCACTTGTAACTTAAGGCGTCCAATTCTTCAATTTCGGTGAGCGTTAGCTAACAGCAGGCATATTCTAGTGAAATTCTCGCGGCAAAACTTGCTCAAGTTTATGTTTTTTACAAAGGAAAACTTGCTTTACTTCTTGATCAGTGAATAACGAGCTTGTTTTAACTTTGTGTTTATCATTGAATCATCTGAAATATTACTTGCTTTGCGTGTGACCATCATGGACGCATATTAGCCGCAGAAGACAGCTTTTATACTTTCTTGACAACGAGAACCTGGTGCTATCTTCGTGTTTATGTCGTGAATACGTGCTTTCTCTTTTGTCTTTAGCCTATATTAATCAAGTCCCGACCAATCTTATGTAGCTCATTGCGACGTTTAACACTTGAGTAACCTTCTACACGATATCCTGCATGAGTCGACACGTGGAGAAAATATACTGTATATACATTTTCTGTATTGTGTTGCGGGTTCGCAGTATTATTTTAGTACATAGTGCAGCCGGTAGAAATAGCTAATATTAGAAGGCGGTTAGCTTATCTGTAAGCCTTTTTGTCACGAGTAATCAGTTTAAGTTTGTGGGAAGGATGTTTTTACTTTAGTAGTGTTCAAATTGAAATCAAAACCATCCTAAAGATGCTAGCTTGTGAAACAAAAAGCTTAAAGTCTAGAGAAAAAACGTCGCTTCTCTTCGAAAATATCGCAGTGAAAATAGTTGGCCATTCTTTACAATGCGACTACCGCTTGCAGTTTACTCTTTTGATGAAATGTGTCGCAGTCTGTTGGGTGAACAACTTTATAAATAAAAGTTAGAGCTGTGCAGTTATTTTATACAAAATGATTCTTACAGTCGGATTTTCTGTGGTAGTTTTCTTTTGTATAGCCAATAGTATACAAAAACAACAGTGATATTTTCTAAGGTCTATGTCGTTATAATACACACTCGACCTTTGCTTTCTTCTACTTTTGCAATCTTACATATATTAATTGTTTCTATATTAACTCTTGTAGATCGATCCGTCTAGTTTGTGAGAGGCACTGGCAGTGTATGTGGATACAGGTGACTGGTTTCTAAGCGTAGGAGGTACCCTATATCATCCTTGTCAGGAGTGGCAAAGGCTATACCATTTAGAAAGGTAGGAGTAGTTCATCTTAATATGTTTGGAGCCGTCACTAGATATGTCATGTTATCTCAAGCTTACATTTTTCCTGTATTACTGGGGTCTGGAGATTCCAATACACAAGTCGAAGCCACGTAAATAGTGCTTAAAATATATTTTCCCGGAACTTCTCTTTATAATCATCCCAATCTTAAAATCAGAGTACTATTTTCGTGACAAAACTTATATCCTACATTGCTGTGAACTGTAGTCTGGCTCGTGTGAAGGTATTCCTACAATGCGATCCAGTTATCATAACGTGCCTAATGGACGCATTGCAGTAAACTAAACTCAGATCAAGGCTAAAACAAAGATATCCATTATCAATGTTAGAGAGAGCACCATTAAACTAGTAAAACTGCATTGATATACTACCTGTTGCAATAGACAAAACTCTTAAAAGACGTCCCGTAAAAGTTAGCGGGATAAATAGTATAACTTCCAGTACAGTTTTATAGATTATCTTTGTGTTAATAGCCTTCTTTAGTTTAATGCCAAAGTGTCATGCGTTGTGGTGAGTCTCATAATCTTTTGTGGAGCTCAATAGTAATTCACACTATGTCGCGTCGCACTCCAGTAGAATGACCGCACTTATAGCTATAATGTTTGCATTCAACAAGTTATGAACAGTGGCAAGTTGTGGCGACATGAACAAATTTTATAGGCATAAAATGTAAGTGTTCATGAAATATTAAGTTCGTATGCTGGTGTGTAAATTGCCAAGTAGATTGATTGCGCTTTTAGTACAGCCATCGAATAATAGTTTACACAATACGTTAAGCATTGAACGGTTAATATAGCCTGCAGATTGCCAACAATTTTGCGTTGGATTTCTTAAACATATCTGTTGTATATGTTGTCAATATAAAGACAACAATCATGTTTGCCAAATCCTTGATTTCTATTTTGTCTGGCATTGATCGTTTTCAGTTGACGTGTGCTGGTGTACAGCTTCAGCGTTCCGGTGTTTGTGAAAGCAACATTTTAGCGATTTTTTTGCTCTAACGGATCATGTCCATCAGCGAATGATACATAAAACCCATAATTAGTAGCTTGTGTATTAACTAAAACTTGGGAGTACTTTACTGCCTCCAAGCATTGGAGAAGTTGGTGTGAAAAGTTTAAAAGAAGATCTGCATAGAAGCATTGAAGAAAACCAATCAAGAATCAGCAACGCAGAAGCAATAAGCCAGGTTAGCAAACAACAAAATATTTTTTTACTAACTTCTAAAAGTCTCTTTCACTTTTACAACCCATCGAGTTTTTTTGTCAAAAGTGAAAGAACCTTTACTTTACTTTTTTCTTACGTGTATATAGTGTTGTTGAGAGCAGGGAAGTTGAGAGCATTTCTGTTTTAATGGCGTGCACCTACCTAGCCATTTCACGACTGACCGTGCTGTTTTTCGTCTTTTTAACAGCAATTACACGTGAAGCTCTTAAAAAAGAAAGCCAAAAAAACCCTACAAAACTATCCACAAGATGTATAGGACTGTGGCGAAAGAAACGTCCGACGACGTAATATCGTTTGGCAAACCCAAATATTGGTCAGTGCCTCGAAGATTTTCTCCCTATGGAATCCCAACTCATTACCGAGCCACTTACTCCAGCTTGGAAAACACAGATGTGCTCAAGACCTTTCAAGATTCTTATGAGTGGCTTGTCCATAGTGGCATATTAGTTTATTTAATTATGGACTGTTGTGCAGTCTACATGTACGAATATGATTGGTAAATATTGTTTTGCATACTTTTGCAGGTTATTCATTGTAAACTATACTTCATATTTTTTCCTCCGAAAGGTCACTAGCTTTAAAAATATTCAGCGAAACAGCTACTTTATCATTTGTGTGAAAATCTTAAATATTTTTTATTTATCAATTAAGCTGTGTTTAATCTAACTAAATTTTACTATAAGTATTGCTCCGCAATTTTTGATATACTCTGTACAATATCGATGAATTAATTATAAAATACTGCATACTTACTGGGCGTGGAAGCTCCGCGAAGTAGCGCAAACAACGCCATTTAAACTAAGTTTCAATTCAGCTGAAAAGTTTGGAGTTTTTCCTCTGAGAATGGAGGAACCTAGAAATAGTCAAACCGAACCGGAGAGTGCTACACTGGTAAGTTTTTATGTCACTTTTACATTTTCTTGTGCTTACAATTTCGAGTATCTGCTTGTTGGTTGTGTGCTTTGCATCATGCTACAAACGTTAATGTACTCTTCACTCATTATTGGAATAAAGGGCACTTATTCGTTCTTCATACACATAAAACTTATGGTATTAAAGAATACAGCATACTACGAAGTCTGTGTAATTTTATGTTGTTGAACTTGCTTTTCATAAGTTAAGCGAGTTAGTTGATCATTGAAGTTCCACCTGTTTGTTTTTGGAGCTAAAAAATAACTAAAACTTTACAAGTCTGTCATATTTTATTAACGTTTAGAGAGAACGAATCAAAGCCAAGAGTCCTGTGCAAGAAAATGGGAGAAACTTTGAAGGGAAACCTAAAAGTCCAGTGGAATTTGAAGAGAAATCTCAAACTTCGGAAACTTCACGAAGTCAACCACAAAACCAGCGTCCTGATACGCTAATCATTCCCACCGAAAACAGCTCTTTAGGGTTTTTGTGTCCTATCCGAAGTAAGTCACCCGGAAATTATGCCCCTACCGTTAACGAGTCTCCCAGTGGGTCGAGTATTGGAACGTTTGAATCCACGATAACGAATGGCGAAAGATCCAAGTCTCCCGAGACGAAAACCGGAGGATCTAAATCACCTGGAGTGACGAATGAAAGCATGAGTTATAGCGGTTGGACAAAAGAGAGTCCTGTGATCGCTGAGTCATCGCAAGATTCTGACGGAACACCAGATGAAGAGAATCTTTCCAAAGTTGGCGATAACATCGATTCATCGTGTTCCTTTGATAATATTGACTATATCGCGGACTCCAAAGCTGATAAAGCTATTTCCCCGGCAGCAGAGGACGTTTGGCCGAAAGCTGAAAGTCCGGTTGATGAAAATGACTCGGCGCAATTGGAGCAACGATTTAGAAATTCTCTGGAGTATAATATCACTGCGTGGAACGACGAAACTTGGCAGGAAGATAGCCCCCAAAAACCAGATGAGTTTATTCAACGCCTGTGCGACCAGGTATAAAATTTTGCATAAAATGCACACCTTCCATGTATAACAATGAAAAGATAATCACGGACACAGAGAATCCGGATTGGTAACGATTGAATTGTTCTATTTCATGCAATAAAAAACACAATTCCTTACTCGCAATATAAGATTAATTATAAGTTATAGTCATGGGCTAAACATTTCTGTTTTAATTAATGTAGGTACGAAATCACGTTGAATATCTATGTGGAATGAATTTCATCAATTATGAAGCCATATCTTACAAAGTCCGTGTAGCTGGCTCCAAAGGAAACTTCTACTATGTTAAGGTTTCTCTTTCTTATGTCTTTTTTGTTATTTATATTTTCATTCACTTTATATTCATACTTCAACATTTCCATTTTACCAAATTCATCTTCTTTCAGGTGAAAGTCTGCCAGAAATATTATCTTCATTTGCGTATTTTCTGCCATAGAAATGAATTGACAGCTATTCCGGCTTTGCAAGCGATTTTGGAACGTGATCAGCCAGATAATGGAAACATCGAAGTTTTTTGATGTCTTTGAACTTTTTATTGTCACTTAAATTATGTGCAGCGTACTTATAATACATAAACATAACTTTTTATATATGTTAGAGCAAATATTTTGTAGTGGTAACAAACCTTGGGGAATGGTTGCTATAGTTTTGTAAAACACTTTTCAAATAATGTTGTAGTAATACTTAACTTTGAATAACCGTATAAGACTGTTGACGATTTCGGCACATAATAGAAGTAAAAACGAAATTTGCAATGTTTATATGACTATAATTTCCACATCTTTACACTTCGCAACCAAACTGTGCAATCTTACTATATTTCATATGTTGTGTTTAGCTATGGTGATAAATTTACTTCTTTTTGCCTAAATCAAAATTTAATTTATCGTGGGATTTGTCTTCTGCTAGTGTAGGTGAAGCCTTTTACTATAAAACACAATAGTAGGTTATGCTGTGTACAAATTTAATTATTTGCCAATGTTCTATACTGGTGCTCTCATTAACAGTGAATTCATGCTATTTTCTTGATCGCGATGACATCATTGACTGTGTTCTCGCTGTAACCCATTTGTCGTAGAAATACCATCAGAGTATAAAATGCATCACAGCCCCCGTTATGTAAATGACTTTCTTCATAGTTGAGCTTCCATTCTTTCAATAAAGAGGGCAAAGCTTGGAGAAAATACTTATCAGAATTTTTTATGCTCTCTTTGTAGACTTGAATAACTTGAGTGTCGAACATTTCCTTACGAAGTACGCTCAAATCGACGCCGATATTTTTCAGGTATTCATCGTCATGTTTCACTGAATGACCAAGGATATAGTCACATCCTTGGATATCCTCTCGAAATTTCTGAATTGCTTCTCGCAAGGGCAAGGTCTGGGATGTACCAAATTTGAATCCATAGCGGTTATCTGGCACTCTGTCTTCGTTTTTCCATTGAAGATTTTCTCGTATAATCAGGTGTTGTGGATTGGTAACCTCTAAACTGGGCAGATTATTCTGAGTGGGATGACCAAAATGAGCGATAACATAGCCAATTTCTAGCATTATTTCGTGATTGTGCTCATAGACTTCGATATCAAACGCCAGGAAAGACTTCATTTGATTCCCTGTCAGCTGAAAAGCATTCTGCACTTTTATGAAGTGACTTCTTGCTTCTTGATGTTTTCTTCGAATGATAGGTTTGTTTCGTTCGGATAACGTTTGTTCACGACATCTGCGGAAATCATTGGAGTTTTTAAAGGATAGCTCTTCTATAGAGGAACCAGGAAACACTTCGCTTCTCCTCGCTTCTGGCAATTTTAACAGTGGGAATCTTCTTTCTAATTCACGCTTGATATTTTCGCTTTGGGATGGTGTTAGACACACTTGGTACAATTCATCATACATTTGTGCAACTTTAAATTGAAATCCAGGATTGTTTCTGACAAATGTGTTGAAATATGCTTTGACCTTTGCAGCTTCTCTGTCTGAGATTCTGCCTGCTGTGTAGATCCACAAGCCTCGCATTTGATCCCACTTTATCAATTCTGGTTCTCTATAATTATGACAACATTGTGAATTTCATCGAAAAATGACGGACAATTTATCATCTATTTTACCCATCTTACTCAAGAATATTTAGTGAAATGTGAGCGGCAATCATTTGGTGGAAGAATGATAAATAAAAATTATTCAAGCTACACGGGCGTCATTTTCGAACGTTTTTGTCTCTTTTATCGTTTTGACGCCCAGTATGGTACAAGAAAACATTTTTTCAATATATTAAATTAGCTGCTGCTTCTGTCGTAGCTTAATAGTATTTGCATCCGTTTTCACTTGAAAACACTAGTGAAAGCGCTCGAAAATGCTATTGTGCGCACGTAGTCTCAAGCTAGCCTTCTAAACGAAAACGAAAGGAAAAATCGCTTGATTGCGCCTGTATGCTGTGTAAATATGTATCTGAGAAATTACAAACGAAAGTTGACTCAAGCACTGTCAGATTCGTTAGTTAATACAGGAATAGGTGTTATAGTTTTGATATCACTCTCTGATTGAAGTATTTAGGTACAAGATTTCTGAGGGCTTTCTCAACATCTTCATTAAAGTACCTTTCATAATTTTTAGCAGAATTTTTATGAACGCCCTTTCTGTGAAAAAAAGTATTTACAATATATTCTCTTATACACGTTTGTTTTACCTTTGAGATGAAGTCGAATATGCCATGTTTCAGCTTTCCGATATTGCTGGCGTAAAATCTTTAGGCGTAGTTTAGTATCGGTATACAAAAATTTCGACTGTCTACGTTTTATAGCAATTGCGTCAAATGGCTCAAAGTAATATTAACTATATTCTTGGCAAACAGCTGGATTTTAAACGCGGTCTCTATGGGGTTTTTAGTTGTCTTAGCAACATTCATTGAAATTGGTTTCACTTTATTGTCTGTGACAGGTTTTGTGACCCGACAGTAGCGTATAAGGCGAGTATATCTGCACCCATACTTTACAAGTGAGTGTATATCACTGTACTATGCTCTGTAATCAATTTATAGGGTACTAATCTTGATTTTTAGTAATCTGAGGTCCACAAGTCTTCTTCGTTGCCAAAATGTGATAGGTGTTCATGGATTTTATCACTGTTCAAACATATTAACCTCCAGCGAGTTTTTCGGTGATTAGACACCACAGGAGTATAACTCCTTTGGAACTTTTACTCGGCTCATTTTTGTCAGCAAATATTTGGTAAATGTCACATAGTGTACGGATATGAACTTTGCTTAACTGGCAGAGAAGAAAGTCTAACTTTTTTGCATATTAATTATTTCAAAAGTGTACAAAAATTTATGTAGACTTTAAATTGTGATTTCGTAATTGACGAAATGTTAGGTAAATGTGCGCATATGATTCTGTTATTTCGATTTTTTGCATTCTTTGCAACCTCTACATTTAGGTGGTGAAGGTTCCTCATCCTGTTCAATCTCTAACAATTCGAATACTATTTCCTCTTCGAAATTTGTCTTTGGTATACACCACTGGAACAGCACCTCCTGTGAACTTTTCACCCACGCTGGTTGAAGCGGACCCGACACGAAATGTTCCTTTACTCTTTTGTTGGTAAGATTAATGAGATTGTCCTCCTCCATTCCTTTTATCTTTGTTAGGTCGATCTTTATTATGGGCTGAGGAAATTCTCTCTTTTGCTTTCTTTTTTGCTTTTGCTTTTCCTTTTCCCCGTTGCAAGGCTCATCTTTGGCGTAATATGCCCATTCTAATGCTACGTCAAGTGCAGCGGTAGTTGAGATGAATCGTGAAGGTTTTTTGCTACCACTAGTAACATGTTGGTTCACTGTTCGCTCCTCTTCTTCTTTAGTTTTAGCTTTGCACACGATGTCTTTGTTGGTGTCCTCAAAGTGTCTGCACACACGATATAATGGCTTTGTGGTATCAAGGCCTTGCAGACCGTAAAAGTCTTCATCTTTACTCTCTTCTGCGATACTCAATTGTGTTGTTTTCTTAATTAAATCATTCATACCGTCCATTCTTTACCTTGCAAAGTAGATAATGTATGACCATTTTGTCAGTGGTTAACTTAAACAACAACAGAATTGTTTTTATGTGATATACTTAACCTGAAAAAAGCTTACATCTGATGATAAATACTTACCTTTTAAACGATTTGCTTTTCAGTTTTCCTTGCATGGGCTGTGGAAGTTTCTGTTTTGCTGTTGTTCTTCACTTCCCCGAATTTGTCTTCTTGGAAAGTACTTTGAGAGTTGATACCACCTGTCAACTGTCATCATTAATATTTGTCTTGTCACACTCCAAAGCGTCAGGTATGTCGATCCTAGAAGTTTACTTAAAAACCAATGTTTTTGTGGTGCTTGATATTACAGGCGACTGCTAATAGCAATTAGAAGATTGTAATGGTGGTATGAAAATGGAGCAGCTATTTACTTAACTATGCAAATTTATGACCAAGCATTTCCGTGTATTTCATATCACCAATATTCGCATGTCGATTAACCTTCATATCCTGAGTAAACTAGGATAGCATTTTAATAGGACTACTTTTGTAAACTTGTTTAGACTAAATTTATGGTTCCTTGGCGTGTATTATTGGCCGACTATAGTACCAAAGCTCGAGTACGCTTTCAAAAATCCATAACGTTTCAAGTTCATTATTTTGAAAACAATCTGTTAGTACAAAGAAAATCCAATATGGCAAACGAACCTTGGACTTTCAACTCTCGCTCGAAAGAACCCAATGACAAATTTTCGAATTTTTACGAGGCGGAAATCAATATGCCTGAAGGAGTGTTTGGTTCAGTTGAGCATTACTTTCAAGCAATGAAATTTGTCGATAAAGATCATGCAAGGTTTGAAGTAAATGGTGATTTGGGAAAACAAAGATTCCAAAAAGGTACTTGGAAGGATGCGGTTTCCAGAGGACGATTTATCAAGTCTGCTGGTGGGAAGTCTGGTACGAAGAAGTATGGGCTCACGCTTCGGAGCGACGGACTGGACCGAGACAGAGCAAAGCAGAAAATGAAAGAAGGTAGTTAATTCAAAATTTGAGATGCTTTTTGATATCTTCTCCATCTTTTTTTCCTTCCTACGTTTGTTCAACTTTAGAAAGCTGGTAAATTTGGCAAATGCTTGTTTTCTTGCATAAAAAGGAAGACGGACAGTGCTCATAAAAGCTGTTTTGCAGACTTGGGTCGATGTCTTGGGCTAGTCTTGAATAAGTAGCCATGAGCTTCCTTTCTCGTGTAAATCACTCAAAATCACTCAAGTTCTCTCCTCAAAAACTTGCTTACTATTTTTCGTCTAAAGTACCTCACTTTTTATTTATGATCCTTCTCTGTTTACATTTTAAAAAAAACGTTAGTTGTGCATCGTACTGTATGCAGCATTGTATCTTAGGTTTACGAAAAAAATTTGAAGCTGAGCCATTCAGAAGTTTACTTATTAACACCGGTTCCCTGGACTTGATTCACACACCGATGAGGGGAAAATCTGATTACTGGACAGGAAGAGTGGACAAGACTAGTGGAAATATCACAGGTGAAAATAACATGGGGAGGTTATTGATGAAAGTACGGGAAGAACTACAAAAAGTGACGAAAATTTCGGTGATTGAGGAAAATGATAATGGACATGAGAACATAAGCAGCGAAGAGAATATGGTCCATGAAGAAAGTAAAATCGTAAAGTCCAGTCAGGAAAATGAGAGCGAAAAAATAAACGACGATGAAAAAAATGTAGATGACGAACAAGGCATCGATGATAAAGAAGGTGACGACGAAAACAATGGCGGTGGTGAAGAAAAAAGCGATGACAAAGACAGAAAAGAGAAAACAAAGGATATTTCAAAAAGTGAACGTAAAAAGAGAAAACGTGATGATGAACAAGTGAATGATAACAAGTCGGAAGGTTCCGAAGTCAAAAGAAAGAAGACTGGCAAATAATGTAAAGAACTTTTGGGAGATCTTATCCGATAAAAACAAGAATGTTGTGCGTAGTACACGCTGGCCCATTCTATTAATTGTTGCTGTAGTTAGTTGGTTAATTTTAAGTCAACAAACTTATCATAATAAATAATTTTTAAAAAATTTAATGGTTGATAGAAGGCAAGCATTTTTTCCGGCTATTTTAGAGTACCAGTTACACAGATCAGTGACTTGAATCCAGGCTCTTCTCACGCGAAGTTGATTATCGTTATAATTCATCATGTAACGCAAGGTGTCTATAAAGTTCTCTTTCCATGCTCGGGTCATGTGATCTGGAGTTGCGGTAGTTCACGAGTGCACCGTCCAGTTTCATTTGTAGTTCTGTGTAAGTCCCAGTTTCCTCATTGCCAAGAAGGCTATGTACTATCTAGTAGGTTTTAAAGAGTAAATACGCAACATTAGAAACTGCGAAACTTTTAGTTACAATAGTCCTTTGTCAGTGGAAATAGTGTTTTGAAAAGTTTATCCAAAGACAAATGGAAACTTTGCATTGCCGTTACCTTAAGTGCCTTTTGCTCAGAGCCACCAAGCTTCTAATAAAAAAAAGGTGATGGAAAGATGAAACAAATACCCATGGAAAAACTGTGCTAATTCACGTATAATCATTACGCGCCGTGTAAAGACACAGAAATACACGTGAAACTTTAGTCTATCAAACATAAACAGCGTATATATTACCTGAGTGTAACCGTTGATAAATTTTGTTGAGTCGAAAAAATTGTCTTTAAAAGAGTGCTTAAACAATTTCCTAGCATGAAAGAAGAGCAAAGAATGGTTCCAGTTTTCTGGTTCAAACGAATATTGAAGTAATCTAAGAAAAAAATTCTTTCCTCACAGAAGGTGTGATATGAGTGTGTGTGCCTACCTTATTTCACTCTCTTGTATATGACTGTACTCATATTCAAGGGTGTTGGATACGTCAGTAGGAGCGAATAGTAAAGTGACTTGTTTCAGTTGTTCAATGCTCATATTCTGTACAGTTTCCTTGCTGGTAAAGCCTGTACCAGTTTCATCAAGGAATTCCAGAAACTAAAAGGAGAAACGAATTATAGTGATCATTGTAATGTTGATAAATGGTGAACATTCAACGTAATAGTTGCGATCGTAAAGAAATCTCTTCACCTTTTGCGCTCGTAGTTTTGTCGCTTCTTTCAGTATTTTCCATCTGCTGTTCTCTTTATCATGCACAAAAAACTTCGCCACTAATGTGTTTAAATCGATTATCCCCTTCTCATCCGCCCAGGAGAGTAACAATCTTTTTATTTCGTATATATCATGATTGCCATGCGTGAAATCTCCGTATCCAGGATACCGCCAAAGCACGTCAGCATCTGCGAGAGACATTGATGATGGGATATGGGGTGGGCATCCAGTAGGATCGAATTTTGTCATTTTTGAAAACCAAATGGAAACAGCCGTGTTCATATGACCATTAGAACGAACTTGATGCCAGTATCCTGTGAGAGAAACTATTGTTTTTAAACGATTTTGCAAGCGATTTTATGTACCAATCTTCCAGCGTTGTTCGTCGCTGCTTGCCAGCCCAGTTTCACCCCGTATACTTTAGTTACGGTCTATGGTTACTTGCAATGATTTCTGTTCGTATGAAACTTACCTTGCGGCATAAAAAGACAATCTCCTTTGCTCATGATAATTTTTGAGTACTTCGCTTCGGAAACTGTTGGAAATTCTTTAAGATCTACGCGATCTATGTCAATTTCTGAGAAACCTCCGTACTCATGTCGGGATTCTTCGGCTTGATAAATAAGATGTGTCTGTGATGGATGTATGGTTAGCCATTGTTTTGTTCCGTTGAAAACGCAATGGATCGAACTATAGGGATCCCGATGAAGCATTGTTTTCCCTCCACCGGCTGATAGGAATAAATGAGTCTCTTGAATATTCTGAAGAAATGAACCACACCTAATGTGAAGTAGAATACTTTAGAAAATATGCGAGTGAAACATATCTTGCAGATTAGGATCTTAAAATCATGGATAATGGGGGTGATGAAATCACCTCAAACAAGATGGTAGCTCAATATCTATTTCCATTTGTTCTGGTATCTGCGAGATCACATAAGCATCCTTGGCCTGGTAGTTTTTCAAGAAATTCCTGATCGTGTCTTTGCCAAAACCTATCTCACCAATTGGTATATGATCACTATTTTCTGCACGGGCTTCCATCTTCACTGCTAGATTTCCAAAGTTCGTAATCATGTAGTCTTCCGTCCATGATTTGTACGCTCTACGTCAAAAGACAATAATAGCTGTGTTTCACATGTGCTATAACGGTTTTTGGACGAAAGCAAACAAACGGTGGTCAACTTGCAGGTGTTGTGATACAACGATGTTCACTCTTTTCTTTAAAAGGCTAGAAATCTTATTATATAAGTGTTGAAATGACGGTAAGCATATAAAAGGTCAATGAATCTCGATCAAAGAAAGTTGAGAGCGACAGTGCATCTGTGAACTTACTCGGAATTTTTAGCAGCGCCTGGAAATGAAACTGGGATTCCTGTCTTGACAAATTTTTTCCAAAACTCCAAAGGATGGATATCACCGATGATTTCTTCAGTGACAATTTCTGGCGGTCTATGCTCTCCCAGCGGTTTTAAGTGACCCCGAGGAAATTCACCGGCGATTATATCAAATAGGAAACATAAGAACAGGAGGATAGTTGTCCACATGTTTTAGTTCTGCAATATGTAACGTGTTAAGATTGCATGCTGCTCCGAATCTTATGACCCTTTGGCGTGGATCAGTTCTTTCGAAGCCAGTAGAATTGTAAAAGTGGTTGTCAGTGTACCGCACATACGTTTTGATCTAATAGAGTCTTTGGATGACTGCTGTTCAGTGATGGAATGCTATAGTCTCAAAGTCTTGCTTCAGTCACATCGAGGAAGAAAGAATACTTTTATCTCTCATGTAAAATTCCACAGAATCAGCTACTTGTGTCGAGCAGCATTTTATCTACTGTATTTAATTATAAGATAACGAGTTTAAATATAAAGCAATAACATGAAGGCCTGCTCTGGTTTACATCTTGCGTTACCAGTCAATGAAAGCAGTCGACTTACACAATAATGAAGTAAAGATTACCATCTCTCATCTCACATCTTCAGACAAATTTTGAGGCGCAGAATCAAACACCAATAGGCAAAGACTGTACGTTGTACCATTTTACGTCAACGACAGACAATATGCAACACGGAGATATGGTCCTTGATTATTTAGCACGATATCAGCACCCCATAAATTGCTTTGCAAGTCAATGAAGCGCCAACAAAATGCTAATTTAGTAAAAACTTCATTGAGAAGGACTATTAAAAGTTCCAGTGGATTCGAAGATGATGTATTTATCAGATGTGAAGAGGAAGCCCTCTTTGGTAACGATGTGGTCATACCTCTGTTGAGTGGTGACATTCATTGGCGTTTATGTGTGAAATTTGATCGTAACACCAGCTTTGTACAACATGATGAAGATCAACAAATACCTAATTAGCGGCACGAACATCGAGATGGCAAAAGAGGTTGTCTAAAGCTCATGTGTATGATCGCAAGCTGGCGAAAGAAATTTATCACAAAAGCCAGAAAACAAACGTTGTGTACTTTTCTATGCCTTCTTCCAAACTTTTTGCAAAGTATACTCGTTACCTCCTGCTACTCAGAATTGTTCAAAATTCATGCGATACCGAGAAAAGTAAAAAATGTGCAAGCTATTTAAAACGCTCAAAATATGACACAAAATTGATCAATGCGTAGTTCCAACACAACAATGCATTGTTGTCCAATAAGGGGAACGAAAGATAATTAGTTCTACATGATATGCATTTGTACGTAAATCAATGATTATTGTGGAATAGCAGGGGGGAATGTATGTACGCTGGCCTTTTGGACTTCGTGGTTGATTGCTACATGTTACTGCGTTGATGCTGGTCGGTGCTGCAGCAGCTACCATGGAATGGGAAATTGACTATCGGACTATGGTCAATGCAAAAGTAACCATTGCTGTGGAGTGATCATTTTGGGATATGTGAGTCGTACAGTACAATAGTGGATATTGGTAAATACTCCACAGCGTAAATGGCAGTGACAGCAGTACACGCATACATCATCCTTATCTTTGTTTTGCTCTCTTTACATAACGGCAACGGACAAGACCGATCTCAGTATTGCCCTTATTTTCAAAACCGTGCACCAAGTCCACAGCCTTCGTTACAAAATTGTACGTGGTATAGGGAAAAATCTTGTTGCCTAAACGAAGAGTTATCCATTATATTCTCAAATCTGTTGCCTATGGCGGGCGCTGATGATGAATGCCTTGAGGCATTGAACCACCTGTACTGCTATGTTTGTTCGCCTGAGCAGAGCAAATTCTTTGCAAGAGACATGTTGACCGTGTGCGAGGAGTCTTGTAATGTGATTCTTTTGAAATGCGCAGACGCGCGCCTGAAAGGCGTACCCTGGCGTGAAATGTATTCCAATGGATCTGAATTTTGTGCGGCGCGCAAATTTCGCACCGAAAAAGCGCTGACTGGACATTGTTTTGACTTCACCAAACTTCTCAAGAGTTTTGCTATGACAATACGTGGGTCGTTCATGCTAATATTATTCGGTGGTTTGAGCGTGGCTGTTTTGTGCTATATGTAGATTTCTAGTATGTTCTGGCGTAAAACGCTGCTGGGTCTGAAGAACGAAGATATTTATCCTATATTGAATAATTTGCATTGCAAAAATCGAAGTTGTGTGTACAAAGTTGAGGTGATATCAACAGTGAGAACCATATGAGCTTATCATCACTCATAAGTGTGATGTTTTGACGGTCAAAAATAATATGCGTTACATGATGTAAGCACGTGAGAGAGTTCCATGCGCACCTTTCATGCTTCTCTCATCAGCCGTTGAAATTTTAAGGTGGTTTTCTGTTGTTTGAACTATAACCAAATTAGCCTGCGTCCAGGCCGCTCTTGGTCAAACGACGGTCGAACTGCTTCACTCGTACGAAATTTAATACAGTACCCGAAGGCAATTGACTTGTTGGTATGAAAACTTGAAAAGCATAATTGCTTGTATAAATTATATTAATCAGTATTGATATGTTGAAACATCTTCATTACAGCTCTCCAGAGATGTGAAAGTTTGAGAACGCAAGAAAATAGTTTTACTTGTAAATGTGCTATTATTAGTATTATAACTTATTTACCCATAATAGATTCATTTGAAGTAAACATGTTTATACAAATATTTATGAAAATCAGTAAGAGTAGATTAGAAAATTAATCACAGTTACGCAGTTAATTGTACCTTTAAAAACGTTTAAGTGTTAAAAATTAGATTTGAGAATTCCGTTATGAAAAAACACGTGGAAGGAGTCGCACGTCTTGCTAAAATGGTCAATCGACACTGAATAGTATTACTATTAGGCCGAGTACAAGGCAATCCACCTAGTCATAACCGATGCCGCCATCACTACTAATTTACTTGTACTTACAGAACTTGCTGTATTGCTATTCAAGGTTAGCGTATAACAACGCTTATCATCTTTGGACGCAACTTTGAATTTCCGTGCTTTACAGAACTCTGTCCCGGATTTATACAAGCTTTCAACTACAAAACCTTTCCAAATTGCCCTCTTGCAGGATTTGTACCATCGGTCGCAGAATTCATCGCAAACTGTCAATGTTTCGTCTTCGTAGAACGAGGCTTGGTTCGGAGCGCAAACGTAGCACATTAAGTATCCAGTATGTCTTTTGCATTCTTGACTGGCAGCTTGCAAAGGTGTCGAAATTTGGGCGAAGATGTCGTTTAGTTCGTGGTTTAAACAGCACGAGTTCTCTCTGAACCATATGCAATTTTCAAGGTTGCTTTGCGGTGAAGGTGCCCTGTTTTTGAAATACGGACAGTAAGGCTTCGTTGCGTTGTTCACGTGCGTTAACACTGCAAGAATTTGAAATAAAATGATGGATAT
>JAOBYK011173083.1:0-22539 GCA_025434845.1 Phenganax subtilis | reverse complement strand
GGACAAGCTGACGAAATGCTCCTTTTTCCTCTCTTCTTTTCAACCATTCTGTTGTTCAAATAACTCTTTCCCGAGTTATTATTGTTTCATCACGCACGAGGACTGAGTACGAATTAAATGTTGCCAGCTTGACATTCCGAAAAATTGATCCGTGTAACATGTTCGTTTGCTGCTAATTTTGGCGAACAGTTCGCAAAAAGTTGCCTTGTGTAACATACCGCTAAAAATTGATTGCGCGAAAAATTGTCGCCAAAAATCGTTCCGTGTAACATCAACTTTAGCCGAAGAATTCGATCAATGACGAAATACCCTCCCGTTACAATTACTTTCTAATTCATGTTTGGTCATGGTCACTATATGCAGCTCAGTGATTTTGCCCGCGCACCATACATATTTTCTTTAAGCCGCCAGCGAGGCAGGCTAATCATCAAATTCTTATATAATTTTCTTGCATTCTGCATTCAGCAAAAAAGTGACCCGTATTTTCTAACCACTGTGAGTGTGCCATCTGGAAAAAATTTTAGCGAAGTTACGAGACTTAAGCTTGCTGTGTTTGATGTTCGCGATCGAGATAAAGAGGAGGTATTCATTTTAATGTCATATCTATAATAGTCTGTATTTGCATCATTCATAGTATATAGTACACGTATGCATATTTTAGATGACTCATCTGGGGCAAGCTGTGTGTACAATTAAAGATGTTGTAAGTTCGGCAAATCAGAAAATCCAACTTTCTCTCACGTAAGTTCTTTTTTTCTTACAACAAGATACATGCATCATTAGTTTTGAGAAGGGCCTAGGTATGAGATTGAGGTACATAAGTCTGTACAGCAACAAAGACTAGTTAAGGCTGCTTTCTGCAGTTAGGCGCTTTTGATACGCACGTAAAAGTTTAAATCTTTCAAAGTTTTAAAATTTTTAAAAATAGAAAGTTAAAACTGGAATGTTACAATTCAAGAAGATCTGACCGTTGGTCAAGTTTCAAAGATCTATTGGAAATACCTGGCATTAAAGGCGCTCTTAAGTATTCTGCATAACTAAATGCATTAACAGCCTAACACAATCATTTAGGACTGAGTAAGAGTACAAAGGCCCTACTTTTCTAAGGGCAAATAACAGAATTAGGTACATTTAGAATGTTTATACATTCGGTTTATGTACAGCGTACAACTTTTATCCTTTTAATTGTATTGCATGGGGAATTCTTTTCAACTTTTATTGTAAATTGTAGATGAAGACCTATATACCAATCGAATACTACTATAAATTTCTTTATTATTATTATTATTATTATTATTAACAATATACGAACAAATAGACACGTGCTTAAAAGTCCAAATTCTAAACCATTATTCTTGCGATTACTTATTAGATTTGTTTTATTAACTTTAAAACTTTAACGTGTTTGTACATTCTTATCACAAACGCGTTACTGGAAAGCAGACTACAGGTGCATCTATTGACTTCAATACCATGCATACATATATAGAGGTGAATGCAGTTAGTTCACTGTGAAAAGTTGATCGTCAGGAGAGTATTCGATCGATATCTCAAGATTCTAGTTAAAGATTCAAGAACGCGCGTATCTCCTTCAACTTATGTTTTATTGTACGAGATCGGAGTATAGTCATTGTATTATTCGTTTAAGATGTTGTTAAAATATCTGATTTTCTAGTGCTTTAGATACTCCTTTGCCTTCTGGGACAATAACCTTATTAGGGTGGAACGTAAGTATATTTCAGTTACGTAGCATATATTGTAGCATTGTAACAGAGCAATCGCGATTTGCACACGCACGAATATGATATCGACAAACAGTCGATTCGTGCGAAAGAAATTATTCTTAACCATATTGTACTGTAGCAATGTTCTCTAAATGATAAAGCTTTATTGTAGAGATCTGGTACAGAAGATACAAAAGAAAGTTTTAGAGAGGATAAGTACGTGAAGCTTAATTTCTGTCTTGGCATGTTTTACGTTGTAATCAAACTCAGCTTAAAGAGACACATTGCAAAGGACAGATTTTTTTTCAAAATATAAAGTGTACTTATTACTTTTTATTTAGACCAAAGCTGGACAATATATTACAAAGGACATTCAGATTTCCAACAATGTAAGGAAACCTTGTTCAATCTCGTGCTCAAAACAGTGCCTGCTTGCAGCTTATAGAAGAGGCAAAAGTTGGTCAGGGATTTCAATGTTTAAAACATTGTTTTGGTTACAATAGTTCTGATTTTATATTCGTTTTGTTACTATGAGGAGACTGTAAAATAAAACCATCATATGCTCTTCGAACTGGCAAACAGGCATTGACCTCCTGGCTATGAGTTTGTATTCTCTGTTGCTAACGTATACGAATGCCAGGGAACGAAGATAGATGCATGGTGTATAAGACTCATATGGTCGTGCGGGTTTTCGGACATTTTTGTCTTTTACGTGCTAATACTTGTACGGGAAAACATATTTTTATAGTTTGGGTACCTCGTTGAAGGTTGTGGATATGATGGGAGAAAGCTTTCTAACCTTTAGAATCCCTCAACAATTGCTGTGAGTAATAGAAATAACTCGTCGTTTGGGTATATCGAACACAATTACTTGTATCTACTGGAACAGAATGCAAAATACTAAATAATTTAATGTATTTCGCAGGAAAGTTTTTATAAGTGAGGAAACACAGAAAATTTTAGATTTGAATAATCTTGGAAATGTAAGTGCGTCGTATCTTTTTATTTAATAAACATCCATGCAGCAAAGTTATATTAGGTTGTATATACACTTGTCTGCTAGAAAATTTGTTTTAGGAAAAAACTGGAAATCTACCTGCTCAAAGAAGAATTATCTTGTTTGTGCTTAACTAATATAACTAATTGAAAGTATTGCATATTAATGCGTGGCTAATGTTTACCTGTAGCTAAACCCAGAATGGGACAATGTGCGTCAAGAAATTCTCGACAATCGTTTCAAATTGGTCAGTAACTACACTGGATTATTTCGTCATTTGAACAGTTTGAGAGGTAAGAGAAGAATGCAGTTTTATATTCATTTTAGTTCGCATGTTCTGAAACAAACAGAATTGGGTTTTTTCGGGGGAGGGGGGGGGGGGACTAAAAACTGGCCTTCACCTTTCTTGAACGTAGTACAAACCTGGTCTCAATACTTTGAAGAAAGTCTGTTTCGTCAGGTTCTTCTGAAAATGAAGATTTTACAACGAACATTTTGGTGACACTTTGAATACGTGCTCCTCTTGAGTGCCGCTCTCGATCGCACACCGCATTTAGAATCAGAAATATTTACTAAGCGCTGCGGCGCTTAATCTTGCTTAGTTAGAATTAGCCACCACTTCGGTTGTTAAGGTACTTGATCTGAACTTTTTTGACGTTATATTTCAGAAAGACAAGATAAAGGAGTTTCATCTTGGGTCAATTTTAAACCCAGCAGACTAAAGACGGACAAAGCTTTGGCTTTTGTCACAACAAATCTACATTTACAGAGACTTAAAGTTGTCGATGGATCAAGTGGTAAACATTGTTTTTATCTGGTCTTGTTTCAACCGTATATGCAATCGAATTGTAACATTTTGTTTTGTGAAATGTTTGCTAATTTTGCTCTCGTACATGCTCACGAAACAAATGTGCATGCGGTACATTTCATTACGATACGGTCGAAGAAAGTAGACTAATATTCTTTTTCTCAATTTAGAACAAGGCTATGATATAGTTACTTTTGGAGCTCCATCCGCTCATTCATTGAAATATAGTAAAGGAGGTTTGAGACGACTAATGGGAAACCTAAGAGAAGCTTATGTATCGTACGTTCAACATCTTTTTTAAATAGTTTTTGCCATTAGAAGTAGAGTAGCCATGTTAAAGTAGTTTTTTGTTACCATATTTAGTCAAAGTGGCGGTGATAATAGAGCCAACCGAGCGAAGAGTAAACGAAGTGAGTCGAATATATGTATACCCAGCTAGCACGGACGTACTTGTAACATTGCACAGTAGTTTTCATCTGTGTATACACCATTGATCATTCGACATTGCTCTTTCTGTTTGTTCACATGAACCCGGGACAACACTTTGTCCCGGCCAAACGAGTGTCCTTATATATAGAGGCTAGTCACCTGGGTCAGATCTTTCCCCGGAACAACTTGACGTAATATATTATAAACGAGAAAGCTTTTATTTCCGGTTTTTGAAACACCAAAAAGCGTGTTGAAACAAGGCGCTAGCCGAGTTTTTTTACACACTTTGAGTTGTTTTAGACGCAGGTAATAAACGACTTTCGAGATTATTGTATTGCTTCTCAAACGAACTTGTATTTAGAGAGAAAATCACCGCGAAAGTTCTAAGCGTTTATTTCCGTGATATATCAAGAATGCGATACAGTGCTGATTTCCTTTTTGTTTCGCTCATAAATTATTAATGAGTTTGGGAAAAGTCGTATAAACAGCACCATTGTTTTATGAACATGCCGAGACCATTTTTGTCCCGGGGTAAAGTGTTGCCTGGGACAACTTTTTGTCCCGGATTGATGTGAACAAGGTCTTGGTTGCAGGCTGCAGTGCTTATTTGTAGACTGTCGTTTTCTTTCTTTGGATTTCTTGAGTAAGATTTTTAGACTTGTTTTCCTTAGTCTATTGGATATATGTTCAAAAGTGTGGTGCCTTTCATACTTTGTAGTTGAACTGGAAGTGCTGAAACACGCGTTTGTAGATCTTTGTGAAAACTTTAAAAGGTAGTTGATACTTATAGAAGCAATAGATTTAACAATTAAATGATACTTAAGCTCGAAATTTCTGCGATCTGCGAATGGCAAAGCCTATCTGCTTGAAGTATTTGCAATAGAATACTATACCAAAAAAGAAAGAGAGACAGTCTGTTTCATCCGTGTATGGAATGAAATAAAAGATGTAGTTTATGTCTGGAAGAAAAACTTTACATCCTAAAAGAGAGAAATAAGACTTGTTTACTCGATAAGAGATCGGAACTTGTTTCAATGTGTAACCACGAAAAATCTTTTCATGTTAAAACATCAGGAAGGGACGTAATACCTTAAGAATGCATGCATTGCCTAAACACCCACACGTCTACGATTCAACCAAGACTATTGAAGCTGCAGTATTTTCGAAATCTATCTATACCACCTGAAGATTCCTACAAATGTATTTGTATCTATATCTACGCCGTTCATCAATATTTTCAATATTAATTTTTTTGTTTACATTTTTCTCTTTTAAAATTTCTGCTTAATTCACGCAACCCTACGAAGATTCCCGTGTTTCTATCGAGTAACAGAAACATGGCTTTTTGACGCTTTCAACCAATCAGCGCTCGCGTTTTTAAAAAGGATATGTACCTTTCACCAATGAGATTGTTGGTTCGATTCTCAGCATGGACATAACTTTCTCTTGTGAAAACTGTCATTTAACTACACTGCTGAAAGTCGTAGGTTTTCTCCGGGTACTCCAGTTTCCTCCTACAGGGAAAGTTGACAGGGTAGGCTAGGATAGTCAGATTAGGAAAGTCATTGATTATTATAAAAGTAGACAGTCTAATGTAATATATATTCATATACATAATGTATACATTGGAAAGGCATTGTAAATAGGTACGCAATTCAGCTGCGATGTAACTATATGTAAACTATCTATCTATCTATCTAGAATTTGTAATATTGCACTGTCTGAATGATTTGTTCTCACATCATTTAATTCCAACTGAGATTCAGCAATATTCAACAGATACAATAACATTCAATATTTGTTTAGAGCTATATTAAAGAAAAGCACAGAAGACATCGTTCAAATCTTATCGAGGCTAAAAAAACAGGTAAAGATTTTTTTATAGTTTCAACATAAGTGGCTCAATTTGCTTATTGGGCGCTACTCTGCCACTCATGTCAATAGAATTTCAAATGAAGAATGAGAGCAACTGCGAATACCGTCAGCATTAGTGTGCTGCCTCGTCATTTTTGGTGACTCTATTGAAACTTAAAACAGGATAAAACTGAAATATAATATACCGTTACACACTTCCTGGAATTGCCCATATTTATTTTTGACGTCTAATTGTATATTTGATGTCTTTGTTTGTATAGGTGGATCACCTGCTAAACTATTATGAAATGACGTTTATAATTGATTCCTTACTCGTTCTAAGGAGGTCCCGGCCAACGTCACAGACCGGTTACACTTCTTTCGAAGGTCATGAAAAATATACGTACAAAGGTATTTTAGCAGCGTGAAGTGTAACTGCGGAAGATGTATTGCCATTAATATTGTTTTTGAATAAACATCCTAGCAATAAAGATTTTTGTGCTAAAAAATTTGTTGTTTAGGTCCATTTGGTACTTCGCCAGATTCAGAAAGCACTGGAGACCCTGAGTGTCAGGTTTGTATATCCGAAAAGTTGCATTAATGTAATTCAACATCGATTAACAAAGAAAGTATTATATTATTGTACGACTCGTTCAAAGTATTTGGAGCCACTTGAAGCAAAGTATTTGACTGCTTGTTTATGAACTTGGAATAATTTTTCTACAAATCTCGCCGGAATCAATTGATGCCTTGAGCTGCAAAGTTTTGAAACAAACGGACATGCATGCAGGGGCACAGAGCTGAACAGTGTGTTAAACTTTAACCCAGGATTAAAGCTAATCCAGCTTTGAACCCCTGGCCGCTGGAGTAATCTTTGTTACTTTTCTTGGCAGATTCTACGAACTACCATTGAAGAATCAGTATCCCAGATTGAAAAAATTGTTGATGAGCTTTGTGAAGAAAATCCCGAACCATCAAAAAGTAAGTTTTCCTGCTCGTGACCTCTATGACCCTTATACCGAGACTCAGGCTTCAACTGCGACCGCAAGATGGTTTCTGCACAGCGACAGCCTTAACATAAAATTGAAGATTCTTTTTGTTTATCTGTTGGTTGTATGATCTCAAATACCTTTGTTTGGTATTAGTAAGTAAAATAGACATCTACCCCCTGTCCCATTCGCTCGCAGCTGCTGTGACGTTATGCAGTGTAAAGCATAGGGTTAAGTATAATTAGCTACGTGAGGACTAGGACTAAGAGTAGGCTCCAGGCTCCTCATTAATTGTAGTCCGTTTTTATTTAAATAGTACGGATCAATCTGCAGCCTACCCGCGTTATGGTTCGAAGCTTGTTTAGCTTAAATGGCGATTAAGCTCAATATCGAAATCACATTTCTCGAAATCACATTGGTATCATTCGTATTCATATCGAAATCACATTCCTCGTACAAAGAAGCTGAACGTTTTTTTCACCGAATGCAACAATTACGTATGCGACTATAGCTTTAACACATAAGATGGGATTTGAAAGATTTGCAAGAAATGGGATAGTGTTTTTGACTTCTGGTTTATCCATCGTTTAAGCTGAACTGGCTCCATACAACCGGCTTCTGTACCGATAATCATGCTGGTATATCTAGCCTATTTACAATGCGCATAGAAATTCCAAAAGCAATGTAGACTGCCAGCAGGCTAAGCTGTTCATGGCTCTGTTTTATTTTACAACAATAAAACTTTTAAAATGTGTGTTCTCTGCACTAGTTCTTCAAAATCTGGCTATAATGAAAGAACTAATCGATGATGTTTACCGCGCCGTCGACGCTCTCATCAAGGAATTCAATTTAGGAATGATATTTGTTCTATTGCAGGTAAGCTCAAAAATGGCTCTCAGCTGTCAGGAAAAAACCCAAACTACTAGCGTATTAGAAGCCGTAAATACACGCGTAAAAAGCATCAAGTTGTTGCAATCTTGATAAGAACAGGATGCAACAATGTTGTGCTGTACCCTATTGTTCACATGCAGTTGTTGACAATATTGTTCACACTTGTTGACAGTATTGTTTAGCATTGTTACACCCGATTAAAAATAAACAATATTGTTCAATATTATTGACAGCTGTAAACAACACGTGCAGCACAACATTGTTGCATCGTGTTTTACCGCAGGCCCTATAATTTATAGCTGTGCATGGAGTCGTCCTTCGTTTTTATTAATTTGTTGTTTGTCTGTTTAGGAAGAGTCACGTCATGCACAGATCATGCAAGATCTTCGCCAACGTCGTGATATATGTCTTTCTCAAGCTGTAAGTGCTAGATTTTTGCACACTCTAGTTTTATACAGATTCTTTAATTCCAGCAGCTAGAGATATTTAACTGAATTCTGTATCACTGCACAGTGCTTGCAGGACCATACTCTGCGCTTTGTCCATGCATAAAGATTATATACATTAACGACCAAGTTTCAGTTATCTACAGTGTGTATCTTTTCTTGCCCATTTTGAAGTCATCATGTGTTTTTACAATGTTTGATTTTAAAGGTGACTGCGCTCATTTGTGGATTTGAAGCTAAAATTTACACATCGTTGCTTGACGCAAGTTTTATAAAACAGCTTTGCCAAATTGGTGTCCTGGCTGAATTTGAATGCCTTCTTAGTACTTACGGTTAGTGATGCACATCTTGGAAACTTTAAGCCTGCGCGCAGTCCCAAATTTATGAAGTTATTTTGGAAATAGTGTATCTGCTATTCGGTACATGCAGTATTGCCGTCCAAAATAAAAATATTATAGCGTGCCTATTTTATAATAACACTTTGGATACCAAAATAGTTACAAATTTTCCCAGAATAGCCTCTAATAGTGTAAAGTTTCAACTTTTTATTCTTGTGATAAGACGAAAATTCAAACGAGTCGCATGGCAGAGGAACAGCGTAAACTATGCAGGTAGCTCTTGTCCACATATACATAAAATGGTAAGAGGCGAAAAATAAATCCAGCAACGTGATTCGCTACCAAAATAATTTGCTACGAAAAAGTCGAAAACGAGTCAATCACGTTGCCATATGTATACGTCGCGCGAACAAATTCGCGAAGTAGAAAACGGGCCTTATCCCACAAATGGCGATTGTTTAGGAGTGAAACAAATATAACACGCTATAAAATGTTCCTTTCTAGAGATTTAGACTTTGCGAAATTGCTATGCTATGACGCCAAAAAGTATGTTTTGATTTTGCTGTCAAACGAATCACAAGTCAAAAGAGCAAAATTTTGCAACTTATGTCTGTTAAATATGAGATAATGGCTGGCGATAAATTCTAGAACGTATACATTCATCATCCCAAAGTACAAATAAATTATCGTTTGGAAATCTGTTGTTTTTTAGATTTAAGTTTCCAATTGTGTTCCAAATCTTGCCAAACGTTTCCCAGACAATTGCAATCAATATATTTCCTCGAAGAAGTCATTTGCACGTAATAAAAATCTTAAAAATTTGGAAATTTTATACGATTTCGACAGAATTTGGCTCTATAGTCATTAGAGTCCCTCTGTTGCTTTCCTTGAATTACTTAGAAATATTACTCTGTGCCAACCCAAATCGTATACTTTAAATATCTATGAATCCTCCGTTTCTAATCATAAAGGTTAATATCAGCGGAGTCACTCTGAAAACTGGCACGTTTATGTGATATTTACAAACTTGACATATTTCCCTTGCTTTTCGTTCAATTTTTCGAAAATTAAACATTTGTCCCAAACCGACACAAATTCTCCCAGACATTAAAAATCGATATAATTGCCCCCCCCCCGCCAAATGCTTTTTAATTAAATCATAAAAGCGTAGTTTTTAAAAGATTGAAAATTTTGCGCCATTTTAAGGGTAACCCATAACGAAATTTTTCGAAATTTCCAGTTGTTCGTAAGACTCCCAAATTTTTCCTAGAGACCCAGACATGTCAAATCAGTATACTTGCACAAAAATCATTTTCTGATAATCAATAAGCTCACTGATATTACTGAAATCTTTTCACTCTCTTTGAGATCTTTGCATGGTTTTGTTTTACCGCTACCCACCTTGCGTGCTTCGTATGAGCTCCTCAGCTCTTGTTATTTATTAAAAACTACACGTGTGAGGTCAAAAAAATGTGTGCGTGCGAAGAAGAGAAGCATCATTGTAAAGATGTTTACCTTTTTGCCGACCGTCATTGGTGTCTTACAATGCAGCTTGTATGTACTGTTTTTTTCAGCACACTATAACGATCACGGTAAAATTGTATGTTGCAGGTGATGAAATGGGAATGTTGGAAGACATGTCTATTGCAATTCGTGATCTTTCGGCGGTCAAATTTAAGGTTTGTTTATCAAACTCTTAGCTATATGTTTCTTTCTATTTAAAAATATTTTAACATACTAATATTGTTCATATTTTCATTGCAGTTTGCGTGCTCTGATGACGACACCATTCCCTACGTGACTGGAACAAGGTATCGTTATCTGTGCACCAGCAGCGTAGCCAGGGCGCGAGTTTGGGGGGGGGGGGCGAGCACGTTTTAGGGTTGTCAGGGAATATGCTCCTTTGGGAAAATTTTCAATTCTAGGGCTTCTGAAAAGCGATTTCCAGCATTTTGGAGATTTGGGCTGGAATAATTTACAACGCAATCAATTTTATGAAAACTAATGTGCCCCCCAACAAATTTCTAGCCGGTTTTTGAGGTTTTGAAAAAATGGTTTCTTGAATGATTGGGTGGGGGGCAAAGCCCCTCCTTGCCCCCCCCCCTTGGCTACGCCACTGCTGTGCATGCATAAAGTACGTTTCAAATAGTTTGACTGAGGCCAATTTCTCTGTTTCGACTTTACCTTCAATCCCTTCGAATCAGAGTGCGTAGCAGTTTTAATGATTAATGTGTTTATAATATTTACAACTGACCTCACTAGTTGCGAAACCTGGCACGAACGTTCAAACAATCAAACTACAACTTGTATTAATCAGTATCTTGATGAGTATAATACATTTCACGAATATAGTAGGGCGCATGTGTCGTATGCATATATTCTCAGTTCTGTGCAATAAAACTGTGGGCTGAATGTGCTCATCTCGGTATATCATCACTTCTCTTGATGAAAGGTCCAATCCTTTTGTCATTCTGATCGTTTTAGCGCCCTTTTTTGTCAGTTTTAGCTTCACTTTCACTCATCCCAAGCTGATGGTGACTTTGTATTATCTACGTTTCACTGCATGTACTTGTGACATGAGACCCGAAAGAAACTTTGTCTTAAGTCACGAAAAAATGTCAAATGTAATTTATTTCAATGCGTTTTCAAGGACAAACATTCAAGTTACCATACTTCTTGAAACTGAGTATTTTTGCCATTTACCTAAAGAATTGCAAGAAGGAAAATTGATCCGAGTTTCTCCGGTTCTCTTTACTCAAGGAATCAATGAACATGCAACTTTAGCGGAAAGGTAATTACAAGTACAATAGGATTTTTGAATTTCTCTGTTTTTTGTTCTTGTTTATTTAAATCTATTTCTATGCTGGGTGACAATTTTTAGTGGTGTGAATTGATTCCATTTTAATTGCCGATGCTGTTATACTTTAATCATCGAAATCAAATTTGGTGTAGTGGTTGTGGATAATTACGATTTAAACGCTGCAAATTTTGAATTGACGTATGCGAATTTACACGTTACCTAGCTCATTAGCGGTCAATTTGGACTTTGTCCAATTTTCTATTACAACCTCTGTAATATTGCTGATTCCGCAGAGCCTGCCACAACTTTTAACGTACAGTTTCCGCGGGATAACGCAAGCTTGCTATGCATGTATGAAAGGCTACAGTGAACGCGATGTTTACTTTCCTTTTCTCCAAAACTTCATGTAAGGATCAATGTAAACCTCTGCGCTGTATAAAGTATTACACCATTCTTCTGGAAGTAATCTGAAATACGAACATTAGACTGTGGCATATATGGGTGTTAAACAATGTAGCAGGAAAGATTTTTTTCTTTTTTTTTCATTGTAAGCTTATGGTAATTTTTAATGAAGTATTAAAGTATTCTGTATATACTTAAGATTTGGAGATACTTCATTACAAGAAGCGATCAATGATGAACATTTCAGCTACATTCATTTGTATTACGAGAAATTTCGCGAACATTTCCCAGAAGAAGGTATGTGTTTTACCATGACTTGTCTGTGGTTTTACCAAGATGATAATCAATTGTTGCCTTCATGGAATTAGTTGATACAGTAATCGGTAGCTATACATGAAAGGAGAGATTTTCGGCCACAGTAGCCCAAACATGGTTGATTGAGTGAATAGTGAGTGCATTTTATCTGTAGTATAGTGCCGGTTGATATGAGTTACACTCATTTTTTTAGCAAACGCTATTAATCCGAGAGAACCAGCTTTAGATGCTCTAGTGGAACATCTCAAAGCAAATATCGCTAGCAGGAAAAGTAAAAATGTCGACATCTTGTTTCTTGCACAAGAGGTAAGTAAAAGTACGCATTCTTCATAACTTGAAGCTTTAGCGTAACAGGTGTCGTGAATGACAACGCATTTTATGTGATTGTTTTTCGCACGTTTGCTTTTATCAGGTAATTAATTTATTGTGATCCACCTATGGGACAAGATGTTTTTGTCTCAGTCGCCTTGCGTACTCGATTTGGTTTGCAGTGGCTTTCTAAATCCTGGTCTTTATGTTTTCCTAGCTTTTTTCTTAGTATTACAACGGTGTCTATATAGAATGTTATGACTGATGATGTTTTTTTTCAGATTTGTTGGCGCATGAATGGTATCCGTTTCATCAGCTGTAAAAGTGCTAAAGATAGAACATCAATGTCGATCACTTTAGAGCAATGTACAATATTGAGACGCAAACATAATCTTCAGCCTGATTTATTTAATCAAGCTATAGATGCTATGAGAAGGTAGGGGTGTACGAATATTTCGTATTCGTGTTAAAAATGTGTGGCAACAATCTAGTGCTTCGCGGACGAATCGTGTTTTCTTTGATCTTGAAATACTAAGCGTACTACTAAACAAACAACATGAACAAAATTCTTTGTCTCATTTCAGTGAAGGAACACGACGCGAAAACTGTTTTAAAAATGCCGGTATTCGACGCTATGCCTTTAATTACTGGCAAGTAATGGCGCTGCCTCGTCTTTATCGACCTCCAGATGGAACTTATGGTAGAAATATTCAAGCTTGAATTGTATATAATAACGACAATAATAAATTTTTATCAATGATCACTTAATAATATGTATAAATAAACAACGAACAATTACTGTTTCGTAGATTTGTGAGAAGCACTACGATTAAACACTGATGTGTTCTCTATCTCGTGCTCTTTTGCTAAGACATGATATGCCAAAACAGTGTTTGTTCCGCCAACTGTAGTAAATAATATCGCCGGGTACTGATCTGATGGGAGCAAAAGCTTCATCTGAAAATGAATAAATCACACTTCCTTTGCCAATAGCATTTGATATATATAATTAACAACGCATCGAAACAAAATTGTTTCCTAGTTTTGTGTGTTTCGTCAAAACTGGCAATATCAAAATACATTCTTAGCTTCTTAGCACCACAGACATTCCGAAAAAATGTATTGGATTGTGTACGACACAGACCACGTCTCAGGCTTCGAAATTCGTTTCGTGTCGTCGAAGTAATAGGGAGCTTTAGCAAGGACGCCCGAACAGGGGGTGCAGCTGTTCCCCCTGCCCTTTTACAGTGGGGTGCAGGGGTTGTCAAGGTGCCCTTCTGTATTTCTAGAAGAAATTTTGAAAACCACTGAATTGACACCACAAGCGAGTGAGGAACGAGTGAGTGGATGTGGAAATACCCAATACAAATAGATACAATATTGTACGTGTCACTTGCTTAAAAGTAGTATGTTTGTTACACATATATAACTGAGAACTTTGCCGAAAAAAATTAGTAAGTTTACAGTTTATTGAAAAGATCATCTCGCAGCCCAAAGGCTGAATTACATGATTTTGCAGTGTAGGTATATAAATCGTTACAGAAAAAAAACTATAAAAATTAATGAAGTATTGCCCTTTGCTGGCGTGCTTGCATTTGTCTACAATCAAAGAAAAGGTGCCCTGTTAGTAAAGTTGGCTCCCCTTGCCCTTTTGTTGTTCCGGAGTGCTTGAGCTTTAGATTCGCTACTGCTACAAAATCTAGTACAACTACTGATTTTTTCCGTAAGATATCTGCCACTAAAAACTCATAAAAGTAAATGGTCTTGCTTAACTGTTATTATAAATATATCCTATGTAAAAGAAACAACGATAAAATACCTGTGGTCTCAGATATTAAACGGAGAAAATCTCGTAATCGTACTAGATTTCGTAGCCGTTGCGAATCTAAATTTCCCTAACTATCTTGCTAGCACGTGCAACTGTACTATTCGCCATTCCGTAGATATATGTTCCCGGGCACGTGATGACGTCGATAAGCAGCCGTTGCAATTCAGGTTCTCCTTCCAAGACCAGTCGCCTTTAACGTTAAACTCTGAGCCGGCAAATGGCAATGGGTTATCGCTTATTCCGGCCCAAGCGCATTTACCATGTACGTTTTTCTCCTTGGGTTTTTGCCAGGACAGCCATATTGAGTTAAGATTTTTTTGTAGTGTGACATGGCGAAAAATTTGGTGTATCCTCAAATTAACATTCGTATTGAGTTAGCTGAGTTGAACTTTGTAACAACTATCTCCATTGCAATGGAAACACACTTTCTTCCTATACCGGCTTGGGATAATTGTCAACCATCCTACCTGGGGCACTTGAGCGATACGCCGAAGGTGACGGACAGGATGTGGAAAGGTGAAAGTAAAAAAACGTACGCACAAAAAGTATTCATTGATATGTATACATGATAAAAAAAACTTCAAGAAAATGTCAAAAGCATGAAGAATAAACAAAAAGTAAACAAAACGAATATAGTGCATTAATAGGCTCAACAGCGGAAGCGAGAAAAAGAAATGAGACTGACGGCAACGCAAAAAAAACCTATTCATTTCTTTTTGTTCTTTCTATGGCACTGCTTTCAGTCAATAACAGCTAGGGCGTCCAGGTCAATACATGCAACTTTACACCTTAGTTTTATAAAAGAAATAAGAAAACTTGAAAAACGCTAACTTTGTACAATGAGCTGCCTTCATATAGGCACTGTTCTGAGAATTGAAAACCGGATAGGTCGTGTTTCAAAAAATTTCAATCAAGCGTCATGATTCCGCTCAGCCTGGTACAAACCTCGTTGGACTAGACCACAAAAGGTCGGAGGTTGAATTAAAAACTCGGCCTTTGGAACTGACCTCAATTATAGCCTCTTGATGACGTGTTTATGTCACAAAAGTAAACACAGTACGTCGTACAACTAGTAGAGGGGTTCATACCTAAGCTAATATTTAATAACGAAAAAGATGGCGGCATGTACATTTTACCAGAATGCATTGCGTGCATCAAACATAAATCGCTAAAAAGATATGTCAAGAAAACGCCTAATGATGTGAAATTTCAAAACAGCGAAGAAAATAATCTCCTGTCTCATGTCTGACTTTTAAAAGACGTCACTTCGCCTCTTTAAACGATTTCTGACCGCAAAGCATTCTGGTAAAATATACATCCGTCAATTGGTCAATCGATTAGACAAGGCGCATCTCATTGGTTAGTCTTGGCAAATGGTAGTCGTATTGGTAATGGAAGTCAAATCTGAACCTTTCTAGTTTGCTGGATATGTAGTTTGTTTGAAGTCTTTGTCCGATACTTTATTAATTTTATTACTGCAGAAAAAATAGCGTCAAGAATGCATTTTCTGTGCAAAGAAGACACGAACAAATATCTAGCAAAGTTTCCCTAGACATAGTTAAATCAATAGGTTTGTTACTGTCATTATGTTGAGATAGCTTTCTTCTTTTCACAGATAATTCTTTACTAACATCGTAACACTCAATGCTTTCTGCTCTTGCTTTTACAAGATCATCAAGTTCACCAATCCGGAGACGAATTTCGTTCTCAAAGCGAGTAATGGCGAGCCCTAATACTGAACTGTGTATCAATGGACGCCACGTTGCATCAGCTGTAAGTTGCCGTTTCAACACGCCAAGACACCAACAAACTTGATCATAGTCCCTTGATAAATAAACAAAATAAATTTAATGTAAAAAACAAAATACAAAAGTTGAGAGCATGAGAAGTTATAAGTATGCTGCAGCAGTGTGGATTAGATGGACAGATAGCCGATGACTTTTTAACCCATACACTGACCACGTCAACCCATGAAGTGAGCTGCATGATTGCTGTACAAGGAATACATAACTATGATTTCTATTTTGAACTTATCCACTGTTTAAGCTAAACGCGTTTCGTAAAACCGGCTGCAGATATAGTTAATCTTCATGATTTAATCCAATTCGACGTTATACAGTAATTCGGTTTTGAACAACTGGCCCCTGAAAGAGTTAGCGTTAAACATATGGCTATAGTTTGTTTTCAATCACATGATTTTGAGATTTCAGATGACGGGCACGTTTAGCCAGAATGGCCATTAAAATTATTTTCAATTTTCAGTTGTACAATCCGTTCAAACAGGAAAAAATCGCCACCAAAGTTGTTTGGTAGCCTGCTATTTGGAGATTGTACAGTCAGAGGTAATAAGTATGGTACATACCTCGTATAAAAACTCATGACAAGAGCATTATTTGCACAAGTCCATTCAATATGTGGTATGACTGATGATGGAGAATATCTGAAATGATACTTTTGCAGAGGCAGCGAGCATTCACAAATATTCAGGTTTGATTTCAGTAACGTTACAGCCGTAGGTACATCATAGCTTGACACCACTGCCTGGAAAAAGAAACATTTTATTGATCGGAACGGTTCTAGTTTTTAAAACTATATGACATGAATGCTACTTTTAAAATTCTACTTTGAAATATTTTTATAAATATTAGTGAAATAAAATCACCACTAAAGACTTCTACAGTAGTTACAGTATAACGATTTCATGTATTTTACAACGACATCTCGATGATTTTTGTGGTAAATTCAAAAGAATGATTTAAGTAGTTAGATATTGTTTAGTAAAAATAGAATATTTTAAACATCAACCGATTCTGCTCGATAAACTATAAATAATAAGAGTTAAATTAAAAACATTTTGAGAAAGTGCAAGAAGAATATTCAATAAATTAAGACAACACTGATACTTCTTCTTCAATTATTATAATACTATACATGTAACAGAAAGCACAACATAGATTTATTTACCTGAGTGCTCATGGGATGCAATGCAGCAACACCCTGGCACTTTTTTTCAGCACTATTCATAATTTCATCAATGGAAAGAGTCATATTCCCACAACACAGCGACAAAAATTCATCTTGTTCTAAATGTTTCCAAGTCACCATCAAGCCAACGGTAAACTCGAGTAAATATTTCGGTAATGATGTGATCGCTATTACAGTCGCTCTTTGACCCGAGTATACGACGTGTTTTTCCTTATTTTGAACAGCGGAAAGTTGTAGTTTTGAAGACGATGTTAGAATACCTCTTGTCTTGTTTATAGTACATAAACTAACGTCATGTATGCTTCTATAATTATACGCGATAAAAATAACAAAAAAGTTATTTACAGTTTTGTTTGGCATTACGATTATTTGATGTAGCGAATTCGTTTCGTCATGCAGATATTATAGGTGCATATGACATAAAGTTGCTCTGTTAAATAGATGCAGAATAATCCAATATACTAATCGAAACTACTTCAGGAGTTTTGATCGGCAAAGTGAGCCAAAAGCAAAAACTTGCTTGTAAAAATATTTGAAAAACTTATCGAGGATTCATCGATTTGTAGAAGTGAAGTGATGTTTAGATGATGGAATGACTTAATCGTGAACCACGTAATTCTACTTTTTCACAAAAACATACCAAACGTATATAGTTCCAAACTTACATGTAAGCGTTAATAATCATATAAAACTGAATCAATGATGAAACAACGAACCTTGATCCAACATTTTCAATTTCGACTCCAATGATCCACTTCGAGTTCAAGATTTGTTGCCACATAGTGATCACAACTATTTTTGAAGTTTCAGCATGTGCAACTTAACACATAAAAAAGCAAACAAACATTTTACAAGTATGTTATGATGCGCAGAAAACTTTTATCAATAGTGAGTCCACATTCACCTGTATCCTTTGTTACCAGTCCAGTAACGAGTTGAGCTAATCCACAATTCTAAACCCAGAATAATCTAACAGTTGACATAATTTCAGTCACTAGTTAAAAATTTTAGATGCATCGATAGTCAAAGCACGTTAACGTGTTTTTCCTCCTCCACAAACTCTTCCTCCGTTAAACGATTTAATGCATTCATGTAAAGAATAGCGCACCCAATATCAACTAATTGCTGCACCTTGCTTTTATCTTATGCCTGCATGAAGGCTTGTTTTACACAGGCGGTTTTTGGCAATTGCAGCGATTTTTCTCGTGTTAAGAGATGAAATGGAGTGGATATCTGGTAAATATACTTTGATTGAACAATTTTGCCAACACACTCGTCAGTGAACCTACTTATAGTAATAACATAGGCTAAGAAGAGAAACATGCAACAAAAACTGCAAGTGGAAACAAGTCCTCAATATTTCATAGGAAAGTCACCTTGAGAGGTCAACCTTCCCATGGGTCCTCGAGAGCTGACGGAAAAGGTAGTTCTCCATTCCTGAAAAGTGACTGGGAACGAGGCGGTTTCGGCACTATACCATAAAGTTTTCTTGGCCAAGCTGTCAATACACACTTGCGCTTTAAAATTAACACAAACCTGTAATAATGGTGGTCTCACTTCATTCATCAACATTCTATCAAGACTTTCACAATGTCTCTTGAGAAACGATTTTTTTTCTGATTTTTCCATCTCGCACTCAATAATTGACGCCTCTGAAGCCTGCAATAGAATGAGAAAAATTTCAAAACCACAGCTCAACAGCCATTATCTCTAAATGGTATTTTCTCTTGAATGTGAATTTTCTTCTTTCAACCTTACGATAGTATTTCTTGCATAGATTTTCCGAATATTTAAAATGCAATTACACTTCCTCTTACAATTCTTTTCTGTTCCAAGCAGGCGTTTAAATTACTAATTTCCTTGTGAAGTGGGCGATTTATAAATCACCCGCTCCTCTATGCATGGTCAAACATTCAAGTAATCATTAGACATTCAACATGCCAAAAACAAATTGTACGCTTGGGAACCGAATAGCATGGCAAGATGGGATATAGTGATTATATAGCCCCTCAGGTTCTAGAAGCTGTGGACGCATTGCATATAGCTCGCTGACCTTGAGGAGTTTAATCACTAATTCACCTTGCCATTCTACTACTTTCATGGTAATTGTATTCTAATGACTGAAAGCTGCTCTCAATAGGATGCCAATTGTAATTTTATAGCGGCATGAACGGCTTCCTTTGTAAAGCAGCCTCTTTTAGACCTACAGTGCTTTTGAAAATACCTGCATTTTTTTCATCAATGCGTTTATCACATTATCAATGGCACCTTCCACTTCTGCACTTTGACTTTTCATCGGAACAGAAGATGATGATGATTCGTGATCTTTCTATAAACCACAATACATAAGACGCTGATGTAATTTTAAGCCATTTAACTGATCGCCTTAAGATTTCTACGCACCTTATCTTCTTCAGACTTCAGTACATCAATTTCACAAAAGTCAGTTAATAAAAAGTTATCAAATATTACAGGTCCTTTGCTTTTTGAATCTATATTAAAATCATGAAAGATCAATGATATTATATGATGCTCTAGAAAAACGCATTCAGGTATTATAGATCTCAGTGTCTGAAAGTGGCACGAGCAATGGGCTCTTTTAAGCCAGTAATGCAAAGATATTACTATGCTGCATTGAAGGGAACGTACGAATGTGATGATCCAAGAACATTTAAAACTATCTGCCCGAAATGGTGCAAGAACCTTGACTAAGTGATTTGTTGTTTTTAGACGCTTTGATTGTGCACTGTGTATATGTTTGAGTTTAACCTTTTGCGCCCACATTAATTGGCTTTAAGGCCGTTATGGTTACTCCAACCAATAGTGTGCGTGTGTCTATTGTGTGAGTGTGTGTGTGTGCGTGCGCGCGTGCGCGCGTGTATGAGTTTAATTGTCCAGTGTATGATGGGAAAGCAATTAAATAAATGTTTTACAAGGCATCATGTCTTTCTTTCTAATGGACCTACAAAACTATTTGTTCCAGGTCTTTTGATTACATGAATAAAGCTGAAGTTGTATGAGATGATTTTCAGGAACGATTTTCCGCCCAATGATCATTAAATTGCCGGTAAAAAGACGATACACGGGCCAACCAAGTGAGCAACAGCAGTCCCCAAGCAAGTGGCAGCGTGCATGTTAAAAGAAAAACTTGAGCGGAAAGTGCAGCGGGGTTTGGTAAAGTGTTGAACTCAAAATCGATGGAAAAGCTGTTATAACAATGCAAAGACGTTGCAAGTTTTTGGAACCAGTTCTAAACTTGCAACGCGTTGCCAAAAGTCGTTTTTGTTGACAAGTTGCAGCTGGCGACATATTTCACTGCGAAAAATTTTTAATAGAGAGCTCAAGCTTCGCGTTCAAGGGCAAACGTCAGATGCCAGGCGAAAACAATTTCCAATATAAAAAGACAGTAAGGCAAAGATAATTAGTTGTGTTAGCATAGGGCACTAAGGTAAAACTGTTTGACATAAAATAAAAAATCCAAAAAGACGAGAGGCGAAAAGTCTGCCAAGAAAAAACGGCTCCAACGTTTGCCGTAGCTTTTCAACGCGAAGCTTAAACTCTACGGCAGTCAATAAAAGCTATTGCCCCATGAATTACAAACAAATTTCTCCAAGGGCCGTTCCTATCTTGTTCATGTATATAACCAAAACTAAATGAAAACTGCCGTCATCGGACAAATTTTTCGCCAGCAGGAATGCTGAAGGGGAAAACGGGCGGAACAACACCGCATCAATTTTTCTCGCAAAGCTATTGCGAAAGAATTTGTCGTTGCAAATCGTCTTGAGTAATATCCTCTCAAGTTTTAGAAAACCTCTGGGAAGGAAAAAGTGGATAGCATGAGCTAAATAGTTGTTATCAATACACTTGAACGTCTATTAGCAGTCACCTCTCTTAAGCACACACACCTCTTCTTAGACGCACATATCTTTAACCTTCAAGTGATTTGCCTTACTAATTTGTCCCGATAAAGAACTTTTGCTTGTGCTATTGCACTTGAGTATTCTATTTGAGTTTAATGCTAATAACAATCTATTTTTTTCGTTACCACAAACAAGAAGTGCTTGAGAAGTGCCCAATCCCATGAAATCATCAATTAATAAATAAGAAAAAGGTTGAAAAGTTTTGAGAACTTTAGAGCTCATCCAATCAACAGCGCAGATCTGCTCTTCTTGAGAACAAAGGAGAATAAGATTACTGCAAGGCCTCTAAAATAACAACAAGTGTAGAAATAAATGATTTGTTTGTAAAATATTGAGTCTGAATGGGTTACTCAGACATCACAGACCAATACCTGATACACCCGCATACTCTGACAAGACACCAATGGAATATTTAAATGTTTCTTATACTTTCCTTCAAAAAATTCCAGAAGTTGACCTTGGGTGGTAGAAATAAACACTCTATAGGAATTAACGCTACATTCATTCAGTAGTGCTTGGTCAGGGATACATACAGTGCATGATGTAATTGCCAAATATAGAGATGGAATCATTGGTTTACTCAATGCAACATCAGGTTTCATTTTTTCATCAATCTTGACCAGGTAAAAATATGTTTCTTCGTCATTCTTGAAAACAATAATGCCTTGCTCAGGACAAGCAGTACTGTTCCACCATAAAATGCTGGTATGAATATCTCCATGGCAAGCTGTTGAAGGCAAAGGTATCCCCAAAATACCATCAAAAGGTCGGTTCATTCCAGACGAATACTCTGGTTTATAAATAAATACCACATCTCTCACTGTCCATATCAATGTTGGTCCATTTTCAATAGTGTAACTCGTGTCACAAAGTTGTATATGTCTTCCCAAAACTTTAGGAACAGCAAATTTATACCTTAATATCCATTCGTTGTTTGTATCAAGGCACAGCAAGTAGCAGTATCTGTTGTTCTGTACAACAATGTATGGTAAGAATACACCACAACTGTGATCTAAAACAACTTTACATGCAAGACAAGAAATTCCGTTGCTTTCAGCTTTTAAAAGTCGAATTGTTTGTTTTTTCTGTGATGTTTCCACAAAACTGTTCAACTTTGGTTTATATATGAAATAAGACAGGTGAACAACAACGCATTCTTCAATTTGTACGTTTAAAACAAGTATTGCCGAGTTATATGTTAAAATCTCTCTCCACATCACCACATCCCCCTCAATATGCCACCTAAACTTTTCTAATCAAAACTCACGCTCTTCTTCCACCTTGGTCTATTTCTCATTGCCCATTATGCCATTTTACTCTCCTTCGACTGGTAGAAACACATGCCATTACGACGGTATACGATGATAAAAAGCGAAAGCGACAGTGTTTCCACAACCGTATCACGAGAAATCCTTTCAATGTCTGTGAAAATCCTTTTTTTGAAAATAAAATCCTTTTTTAAATCCTCAAAAATCCTTCATAATTCCTTGCAGAAAACATATGT
>JAOBYK011171972.1:0-20565 GCA_025434845.1 Phenganax subtilis | reverse complement strand
AACAACCTGTTCCTGAATGGCAAAATTGTTTAATTTCTTTTGTTATAGTCTATTGGTCAGGTTCTTTCAGAGAACGAAAAGAGTGCATCAGCATTTGAAATTATCCACAGTGGACTTGTGCCAAAGTTACGCAAGTAAAGACCTCTGTTTACTTCTTTAGAATATTCTACTTCTCTAGACTCTGATTTATCTCACTGCGTTCGTGTGATTCGGCATCCCCAAAACAACTTTCTTGAAATAACACGTCCGATTAATTTTATCGCTTTTAACTGGTTTATCGCATTGCTATAAAAAAACCCTACATTTTCTTTCTCTTTAGCTACCTAAATCGATCAGGAAAATCCCGTTCGTCTCATGACAAACATTTAAAGACTTTCTTACAAGCATTCCTTGGCTGCCCAGTATGTATTTCTTATATTTCTGAATTATAAAGTAGTGGTTTATAATTGACGAGGAGTGTTTCATCACATATAACACAGCAACTACGCGCTGACGCTGGCAGCGGAGAATGAGACGACGCAAGCCAGCTTCCCTTCTATAACAACCGTGACGTCACGGTATCACAACACATGATGCCGGAACGTTCTTCTATTAACTTTGCTTAATTGGATGATTAGCCTCATTAAACGAGTAGGAGTGTTTCATCACATACGTATAAAACACGACGTGCAGCGGAGTGCTTTAGATGTCACGAGCTGTGAGTTTATTAAACGGCTTCAAAAACGTCTCAGTTACTGCAGGTCAGGGGTGTATTGGAGGGGGGTTCAGGGGGGGGAGCGCCCCCCTTGTTAAATTTATATGTCGAGTTGGGGGGGCTCAGTCCCCCATCATAGCTCTTCAAGGTTGCCTAATTTAGTTTCATATTATAGACTTGAAGATTTAGATGTAACGTTATATTAAAGTTTTGTGTTAATGTTTTAAAAAGTGGCCATTTTGACAGCGTTCGACTTTCTTTTTACTTTACCATTTTTAGCCCTACTGGTAATGTATATTAGAGAGCCCCCCTTGTTAAAATTTTGGTAATACACCCCTGCTGTAGGTCACCGCTTTAGCGACCTAATATTCCGAGATATTTTAACATGAACTGAGAAAATATAAGTGGAAGTGGTTTAATGTGTGTCACCTAATAAGACACTGACTATACATGTGTTTCTTATGCAAGTTCTTTGTGCATTATTAATGAGTTTTTGAAGGTTGAGCAAATAATATTGCATGCTGTATGCTCTGAACTACAGCATGTTGCAATGCAGACAGTTAAAATTCTTGTACAGTTTGTATTTATCATTTTACGTCTTTTTGTTTTAGCCCTCAGAAGACGTCAACGAATGTTTTCATGGTCCAGTGAGTATTTATTAGTGTTGGATGTTATAAAACTAGATAGATGTATTTGATAATATTTATTCTGCTAGCGTATGGGATTGGGTAGAGTGATTGATGAGTGCCTTGGATAATTAATCGGAAGATTTGTATTAAGTATATCTTCGTCAGTTATCCACTCAATCACATCCGTCAGTACGAGAAACGTCTCGACAAAAATTGCAAATGTGAACGAGTCCAAAAACTTTTCGCCTCAAGTCCGAATAGCTTGTTGGCAATTAATTTTAAGGGGTTGTTTCATTGGTTTTCTTATCAGGACGATAACAAAAGAGAATTATTCACAATTCTCGTTCAAAAACTTCACGCTTGTGTTAATCAGCAAGAACAGGTAAAATTTTCGTATTTTTTGAGGGAAATAGTCCAAAAGCTGTTTTATGTCAATTCTTTCTTTTTCCTGAATTTTGTTTGTGTTTTAGTTTGTTTGTTTTTAGTTTGTTTGTTTACATTTCTAACAAGTTCGATGTGAAATTTGCTCATTTCAGTGATCCTTGACTGAAGTGTTTTGTGTTAACGACAATACTCCTGACATTTATATCCTATTATTGTTTTCTAATATCGCTTTATTATTATCTCTTGCAGTTTCCTGTTAAAATCCATGATGCACCTGGGGGATGTGGTAATGGATCAAGGTAAGTCATTTTCTTCAACCACGTTGAGGGGGTTTTGAGACTGATAAGGAATATGGTACAGTGACAGTAGTCTTGCTAGAACTTGCCAATCTATATTGAAGAAATATGTCAACCGGCTACTCAGCCTCATTTCTATGTAGCCATGTCGTGTTATACTTGAAAGATTTATTACTGGGAGCTTGAGAGCGAGATTTTTAATAGCTGTTTTAAACGTGCAGTAACAAATAAGTCTCTATACTCGAGAATAAGTGGAGTATGATATAATTCTTTTGCTCTCTCAGGGGACTTCAAACTTTGCGATTCTTCAACTCCCATCAGATCAAGGTAAGGGTCGTTCAGTCATCTGCGAGCATTCATTCGAACTTGTAGATAGTTTGGAAACGTGTAGGAGCTAGACGGATTGAACACGTTTTATTGGTACACATAGTATATTATATGGTATTGTATATCATAGCGTATAGCGTATCGTTGCATATGGCATTTATGCATATCCAAGGCAATCATTTTAAGTTGTTTTGCAAATCTTTCCGAGTCCCCATTAGTAAAGCAGAGGTTACACGTTTGAAATATGTACCTAGCAAATATTTTAGTTTATGGCGCTACTACTGAAAAGAGACCTGCAAATACATCATTAATTTGCCCGAGTGCGCCCGAAAAGAACGTGACATTAGACTACTATATGACTTATGAGGTTGAAGGATCTACTGCTGGAGTTGGACTTTTCCAACGAGAGTACGATCTCGTTGCTGTGTTACGGGGCTTCGGTGGTGCAGTCGCTAGAAACAAGCGCCTTTCATCAATGAGGTTGTTGGTTCGATTCTTAGCGCGGAGTAACTTTCTCATATGAAAGGAGTCCATCGGGGCTTCGGTGGCACAGTCGCTAGGGTATGCGCCTTTCACCACTGAGGTTGTGTGTTCGATTCTCAATGTGGACTTTACTTTCTCATGTGAAAAGAGTTTGTCAACTACTCTGCCGAAAGTCGTACACAGGTTTTCCCCGGGTACTCCGGTTTCCTCCTACAGGGGAAGTTGACAGGGTGGGCTTAAATAAACAGTTAGGATACTAATAAATTGATTGTTGTAAAAATAGACAGTTTAAGGTAATACATATTCATTTACATAATGTATACATTAGAAAACCATTGTAAATAGTTACGCAATTCAGCTTATACGCTGCGAAGTAAATATATATAGAAACTATAAACTATAAACTTAACTACGACTACTCTATCGTAAGTTGTAGGGTTTTTCCGGTTTCATCCTCCGGGAAAGTTGACAAGGGGTGGGGGTAGGGTAGTCAGATTAGGAGAATAATAATTGATGGTTGTAAATTAAACAGTCTAGGGTAGTATAGGTAGTATATGTACTGTACATGCATTAGAAAAACATTGTAAGTAGTTACGGAATTCATTTCATGCTGTCATGTTGCTATATGTGAACCATTTATCTATATGTCGATTAGAAAACCAAACGTTGGCTAGGAAATCAAATGTTTCAGTTTCAAAACTGCCGTGGCATGTCAATTTTCTCTCGTCATAGCGAGGTTAAACGTGGTAAAACTTAACCTGGAAGCGTCAGTTTACCTTAGCACGTTGTGAATATAGAAGAACTTGATGGTAGATTTTTGTATATGACCTGCGATGCCGTGTGATCGAGAGGACTAGATTTGAGTTAAACTGACCGCCCAGCGGCGTAACTCAGTGATGAGAGCGTAAGATTACCAAATCAAAGGTCGTTAGTTTGAAACCGTGGCTAGTGAATAATTTGCTGGTGATAGTGGGATAATCTCTCGGAGAGATTTGCCACCACGTGAATTCCCTACTTTGTCCCCAAGAACATAATTTTAGGTCACCTAGCGAATTCATACCCACAGTTATCGAATTTTCGTCTCCGTTTCAGTGTTTTCTTCAAAGACATCCGGCTTGTACGAATGTTAAAAACTGGCGCGGTGGTCCTGTAAAGATTGACCCACTCGCTCTTGTGCAGGTAACAGAATACTCTGATAAGAACAAAACGAACTATTGTGGGATCTAGTATTATATGTTAGTAGATATACTAATCAGATTTCCCACTTTGGAAATGGCTATATTTTACTTACACCTATTTTATTGAGCTTGCGTATTATGTAACCCATTTACGGGTAGACTTTCCCTATGACGAGTAAGGTGTCTGGCGTTGAACCAAGTGAAATGTACAAGTACGGCGTATTGTCGTGCTTTACCAGTCTATAGGTTAACAACGAAAAAACGTCATATACTTTATTTACATATTAACTGGCGAATGTTCCCCCCCGACGAGTAAAATCGTCTGGGGTTGAACAGAGTAAAATGCAAGTAGAGCGCATATGACTAAAATTGCAATTGCTACTGTTAAAACCTTAGTAAATTGCCATGCATGCATCTGCAATAATCATCGTAACTTATTCAACATAACTGTATTTAGGCTATCGAGAGGTATTTAGTTCTCCGCGGATATGGAAGAGTTAGAGAGGTAAAGGCAGTATTTACAGTGATGAAGGCTTTGTCTTGTTGGTATAGGTTTGCCCCTTTATTACCTAACCCAAGAGGATCACCTGCTACCTATGTGAACAGGTCTTGTGAATTAAACCTCTGGGGCTGGTTGTACGAAAGGTGAATAGCGCTATCTACTGGATATTGATTTTTTAAACATTCGTAATATTTTCCGTTGATCGTTATAAAACAAGGTTAAGATTGCTATTCATAGATCTTAGGCCGCTATGTTTATTTCTTTGGCCAATTCGAATGTTTCGTCACATTCTGACCAGGTTTTCGAAGGTTGAAAAAACCACTATCCATCCACCTTTCGTACAACCGGCTCTTGAAGAATGAAATTTCTAAACGCGTTAATGTTGATCCGATCCATTTTGTTTTTGCCGATCACAATACATGTTCATTTTATGCAAAGTATGTATATGCCGACGTTCGATCAAGCCTTTCATCCAAAAGTTGAGAATTCCGTTCCAGTTTGGTAACCAAATTGCAAAGTACCCTTTTGATAGCCATACTTTTACCAAATAATTTTTACAGGACGTTGATGACGAGGGCAGCGATGATGATCTGTGAGTATTTTCCTATTGTACAGTATATTTAATTTTCTTTTGCTCAGCTCTGTTTCACAGTACATTCTTCAATTGATCACTCTATCTATCTCCATTGAATAATTTCCTTTTTTCCATTACTTTTTTAAATGCATTCAAAAACCCTGTAACAAGTCCATGATACTAAAATGGAACATTTATTTGAAAGGGAGCCCGACTGGTATCTAGCTCTAACCAATTTACCTTCGCAACTATAGTAAGAATCAGGGGTAGATCCACCGTGGTCATCTGATGGGGGTGCACCGGTTTTAAGTGGAAAAGAAAAATTGTCGTTGCGGCCATGTATTATCCTCCAAACCGTATTTAACAAAAGCTACGGTGGGGGCGCACAACACCCTCCCCGCCCATTCACTCCATTCCTGATTAACATCGGCGTATAGTTTAAGATCATAAAGCAATTTATAATTTTATTCGCATGCCTTTAATTAAAAATTGTTTGTCGAATTTACTGATAGACGCAGTCGTGTTTGTTAAAAAAATCACATATTTGTTCCTCTTCTATCTTAGATCTGAGGAAGATATTGAAGAAGCTTTGGTAAGCCTATGAGAACAAATGTTATATTTTGCTTTCTTGCTAATCATGAGTATTTGAGTCTGGCGTACATTGTGTTATAAGGCGTAGGCTGTGGAAATCCTCCGTGAAATTAACAGATGGAACAATGTTTCATAATAAGATGGCGCGGCATTTTCAATATTTTGCATGCTTTATCTGCATAAATAAATCATTTGAAGTGAGGTTTTAAAAAGTTTCGTCCAAATGCTAGTGAAGATGATTACTGTGGTATACATTAGCTTTCTATATGCCAATGATGTTTCGATATCCTTCGTTTTTTGTCAGAAAGTAATGAGTACCATAAGTGTTTTAATGAACGCCCGCTCTCAAATAAACGCCTCGTATCCGATAAACACCCCCCTTCTCCCTCAGAGGTAGGGTTTCATTATTAAACGTTCCCCTTTAATCAATGCCACTACCAAAAAGACACCTCCCACCCTAAGTACAGTCTTAGAAATCAAGGAATGACATTATCATAGGAGTTACCGTTCCAGATATTTTAGAGTTGACTGGTTTTAACTAAAAGTGAATTAAATGCCATTCTCTAGTATAGATTCGTGTCTATTTAACGCCTCCGATCCAGGTCTCTAAGTTTTATCGATGTCCTGTGCTTATTAGATTAGTTACGGTAAAAAAATAAATAAATGCATGGCTTGCCTGTCTTTTGTATTGGTCGGTCCCATGGATGAGCTCCAACTTTTTATTGCAACTCATGTAAAATAATATCATTTACTGTTGCAGGCATTCCAGAGCCCAGGCTCACAGAAGTAAGTTATTCATATTATATACTTCACGTCAGTATTGATTGCATCAGCAGACAAGAATTATGGACATGAGTGTCTTTATTTCTACGAGTAGAACTCGGACGCGAATGTCGTAAATTGTTGTCAATTTTTGTCTTCCAAATACTGTAGGGTAGTTTTCAAAAAGGAACGGAGTATTTGAATCTTGTAAAAAATTTTTGTCAATCTATGCTTACGAGGAACTTTTATACTAAATTAAAACTAAATGCAAATTGAATAAGCAATAACAAACAATTACTTTATGGTTTCCGTGTTTGGATGGCCTGATCCAAACACGCCTGAATGTTGCGAGAGTTAAGAAAATGCGCGCAAAACACGAGCCGAAGGCGAGTGATTTTGCTTGCTTTTCTTTAAGCAGCATTCCCAAGTGTTTCGATCAGGCCATCCAAGCACTTGAAAACCATGAAGTAATTGTTTTATAAAATAACAACAACGCGGTAGCAGTTGGCGAAGGAACTTCAAATTTCCGAGTTTGGATGGCCAGATCCAAACACGGATTTCGACCAATAAGAACACGCGTTATATACATGTTACTTTTTAATTCTTTATCACAAGAATACAATTACGTGCATGTTTTGGACAATTTTGAATTAAATATCAAGTGTGAATTTCACTTTCTTTAGCAGGCATTATCTGGAAATCATGATTGGGGACAAGGTGCTACCTTACAATATGACTGTGTACCAGGCGGTCAAACAGTATGGACAGGCAAGGAAGTCGTTTTCTTTTTCATACAGTACATGCTTTGTCTATCACTACAGAGCTGAATCGTCTGTTCCGGCAGTTCAAAGCTGCTGCTTATCTCGAGCTTTCTAGAAAGTTCACCCCAAAACATCTTTGCCCTGATGGCCGTTCGGGCTCACGGGCCGAAAGCTTTGCATTAATAAATTTACGTTGGTGTTTGCACAAAAGCTGATATATTAGTAATTTTTAAATTGGATACAAATCTAAATTTTTCTTTTGGATACATGCAGGCAGATGAAGACAAAGATCAAGATGAAGAGGGTGTATTGGGTCGTCCAAGTATTTGGGTGGGTACACACACGATCTACTACCGTGCGAGTCAGGACACAGGAGAAAGTAGTGTGTCAGCGTCAAGCAGAAGCTCAAACAACGCCACAAAATCCGGAAAGAAATCTGTAGCCAAGAAAAATAAAGAATTCTCGGGTGGTGAGTGTTGGTGCTCTATACGATTAGTTCACATCATCAGCCATCCGCCTTTCAAAATTCTTTTATCAAGCATTGAATGATTCCAGCTAATTTTGATGTAAGCGGGAAGATCCTAGATCAAAATTTTATCTACAGCTGGAATCCTCCATTGTACTTGAATGGACAAACCCTGGGCGGTGAATTTGTATTGGTAGACGCGAAAACTTTATCCTCAAACTTTAACCTCAAAAGGTCGGCTCGATAATATTTTCAGAAATGGCGTAGGGAAAGGCATTGCAAACAAATTTTCCTTTGTTTTCTTCGTGGAAAATTCTTGTGTTAATATCCGGAAACTTTAGTTGTAATGTGTCCACGAGAGTGGACTCATTGTTACAGTCTTTAATTGTGTCTTGTTTTAGACAACAACAATGGAGCCTCGACATCAAGCTTGTCAATAATGGCAAACTCGATCACTTCTCAACACGGTAATTTTCAGGCATTTTGCAATTTTGGTGTCTTTCATAGGCCTAAGTTTTTGGTTATCAAGCTATGCATATGTGCAATGACTGGAGTTCAAGGACTGTGTTCTCACGGCAAGAATAAGTCGTGGTGAAGATAACTAACTTAAAAGTCAAGCAAAGTTGAACAGACTTTCCTACCTTATGCATTTAGAACTGGTTTCCTAATATCGTAACATTACATAGATTTTGTTCTTGATTCGATTGTCTGTTACCAGAAAAGGAACTATAATCCAATAGATTTCTCTTCGTCAATGATCACCTACAATGGATGATCCAGGCTTGATCGTCGACTTGTTTTCGTGTTTTAGAACTAAAAGATTCATCTATGGAGAGTATTCATCTTCTTCAGACTCTTTTTAACCTCAATACAAAGTGGGGCGCTGTATATGAGGTAGACTATGTTTTTTATATGAACGCAGTTTAGCAAGAAATTGCCTCCGATTCTCATGTATGGAGGGTTTTGGATATTCAATATGGGTTCGTCATTTACTTGAACGTTCTCGTGGAAAAATTGTTAAGAGAGTAGTAAATTGAAGGGGAGAATAGTGGTGCACCGTATTCAATTAATGTTAGGGTAAACACGATAGCAAACAACTAGCAAACGTCTTGTTTCAATTTCATACCTGAAGTTTTACTACTAAGTACTATAACTGTTCAGTGCTTTCGATCAAACAATGAATGCAGACTAGTGATTGGTCAGTTGACTTGAAAAAACTAAGTGACAAGCAGCATCCTTTTTTTCATGAGCCTCGCTTTAAATGTAGCGGTGCTTTACCATCCTGGTCATGGAACATTGAACAATCTTCATCAAGCCACTCTGAACCTCATTGCCTCATTGCCCAAGAAACTGATTCATGCTAAGCCCTATTTTTAATAATTTAGCTGGAAGACAGAGCTGCCTTAATTCCTCCAACTGAATTCATTAGTACAAAATTAACAGCCAAAGCATCCAGGCAACTGCAAGGTTTGTGTGTCAAAAGTCTATTGAATCCTATATCACATGCTTATTAAAGCTATTTAATGTGGTTTAAGCTAAACGACATTAAATCTTAAGCTGGTAAGTAAACCAGCTTAGGATTTAATGTGTGCCAGTTTTCCTAAGGAAAAAGTCATCTGGTGTTAAATATGGTAAAATACTAAAATGAACTGACGCAGGGTTAAAAATTAATTATAATTGAAGATCGGGAGCCGATTGTTCAAAGATGGGTTAGCGTTAACCATGGGTTAAAATTTAACCAGCTGTTTGGTTTGTGCTTTTCTGTATGTCCATTTGTTTCAAAACTTTGCAAATAAAGGCTTCTATTTAAATGGATTAGATTTGTTGAAAAACTTTGTGGAGTAAAGAAGCGGTTAAAAACTTTGCTTCAAATTTTTTGTTAACCCAGGATTAAGCCAAACAGCTTTTGAACAACTGGCCCCGGGGGTTGTGCATATTCAATATTAGAGACCTCAAACAAGCGGCGTTTTTGACAACACGACAACGTTTTCCACCAATCACCGTGCTTGACCCAGTCCTTTGACATTTCTCATGCCGTTCGTGCATGTTGTTAAAAACGTCACTTGCTTAAGCTCTCTAATGCAACTCGTAAGCGTCTGGGGCCGGTTGTTCAAAGCTGGGTTAGCGTTAAACCCTGCATGGGTTAAAATTTAACCTGCTGTTTCTTTTGTGCATTTCTGGATGTCTATTTGTTTCAAAACTTTGCAAATAAAGGCTTCTTTTTACGTAGATAAGCTTTGTGGAAAAATTTTTTCAAGTTAGTAAACAAGCCCTTAAAAATTTTGCTTCAAACTTTTCGTTAACCCAGGGTTAACGCTAATCCATCTTTGAACAACCGGCCCCTGATGTTGATGTAGCTATTCTGATTGTTTCATCATACTGTATATTGTTTAACTAATACAAATATTTAGATCCTATTGCAATAATGACAGGCAACCTTCCTGCTTGGCTTGGAATACTAGCTCACGAATGGTAAGATTATAAACTTGACTGTATTCGTTTCCAAAAAAAATGCCTAGAATTGGGCAGCTGAGGTCGCTTACAGGTAGGCCCAGAGGTAGGTCGTAGGCCTAACCGTTTATGGAAATATACCAAAATGTTTTATGACTTCCTGCAAAATTGAAAATTTAGATGCTTGCATGTCGAGGCAAGGAAAGCAATTTGTGGCTTGGCCGCTATGGCTTAGCGTATAAGTAAACTTTATAGTACCCAAGGATGTATACACTGTATGTTATAATATACTCTAAGGCCCGTTTACACGGGCGATTTTTGCTGCGATTTTTTTCCTCTTAGCGTATGTGATTGAGTAGATTGGTTCACGAGTGCGTTGACGAAGTCGTTGGATCCACGTTGTTGGATTTGCCAGATATTTGCACCATCGCATCCTTCAACGCGAGAAAAATTCCAGCGAAAATCCCCCATGTAAACGGGCCTTCACTCATTATCATCACGATCAGTCTGCTTCACGCATTCGACGATAATTCATACGGACCAAATTATAAACATATAACTCGTGTAAAACTCCCAGAAGTTTGAATGGTCTTCTCGTTTTTAGTCCGTTCCTGTTTCCATTTGAGTGTCGTCAACAGTTATTTTACTGCAGTACGTTTGATAGAGATAGAGCTATGAGCAAATTACAGGTGAGTTGTGTTTGAAAATATATGTAATTGATTTCTACTCTTTATTTATTATTCATCTTGTTCGGAAATTCGAGTGTGCCCACAATGAAACTTTTGTCAAAGGAGTGTGTCTATAGTCTCGATAACCTAATTGAAAATATCTATAATTAGTTATGGAAATATCTTCCCCATATGCTAGTGTTTCACTGCTTTTGTCCTCCATGAAAATTAGATTCCGCGACTGTACTTTGGGTTCATTATACCAATCAAGGCATTTTGCTCACTGTGAACAAGGATGCAGCAGCATGCACAAATATATGGACAAATCAAAGCATTCTTGTGGAAGATCGTCTCAAACTGCACATCTATTTATAGATTGATGGCAAATGTACTTACAATATACTGATTCAAAATTTATAGGAAACAATTCCAGATTTATTGAGCGCTGAGGGAACAGATCGAGTAACACCGCGGTTAGAAAGGAAAAAGGTAGTTACTGCTAAATTGACAATACCGCATCCATGCATATACTACTGAATAATACAGTGTAAAAATATATATTGTAAAGTTTATCAACCGAGTCTTGCTCGTTCACCTCTTGTAAGCAGATAAAAACGACATTTTTTGTTATATTATATAGCGCACAGTTTCTAGAGATGACATATTCAAACAAGCTGAAGAAATAATCAACGAAGTTGGAAATTCTCGAGCTATTTTGGAGATACAATATCAAGATGAGGTTAATATAGTGGAGTATAGTAAAGGCCTGATTAAACGGAAACAAGATGTTGGATGTTCAATCCGTATTACTGTTCCATGATCTTGAATAAAGTTGTATCGATGTTGGATCGAGTTGTTTCATTAAACTTTTTGTCTAACATTGTTGAATCAACAGTGTTGCGTATATGTTGCATTCCGTTTAAACAAGCCGAAGATGTGTGCAAGAGTATGTAAGCAGTTCGGAAGTAGTTCGACACAAGCCGATCGTCTGAAAAGTATCTCTAATTACTCGTGTTTAAAAAGGAGTACCTTACTAGTTCTGCTGTCGCATGGGTTCAAATCTGTTCTTGGCTATAGCTTACAAGATTTTTCTGTGGTTTCAATGTTTTGACTATGTGTTAAGTATTCGTTTTATTCGTGAGTTGTCAATTACTGCTTTTCGCCTAGGTTGGAACTGGGCTCGGTCCTACTTTAGAATTTTATGCGTTAGTATCGAAAGAATTTCAACGTGCAGACTTATGTATTTGGAGAGGCGAAACTGTCCCAGCGGCAGATGACGAAGGTTAGTTTATGAATATCCAAATATCCAAGGATGTGTGCTATAAAACCTCACGATTTACAAGAGATTGCTTGAGTATGATGATGTCATTGGGGTAAAACGGCGCAGGGAAGTCACTCACTCGTCACCCAATTATTTACTTTTCACCTTATTTTACAATAACTTTCTTACATTTTTTTAGATGTACAGAAAAAAGTTTCATATGTTTTCTCTTCAGTTGGACTATACCCAGGTAGAAATACGTCAAGTAGCTGTTTATTCATGGTATGAGTTGTCTAGAGCTGCTAGTACGTATGGTTTAAGATTTGATGTATAGAAATTCTAACTGGCAGAAAATCTCTTGGTCGGCGCGCCATCTTGGCTTATGCTTACATACTTGAGCTATAAGCCCAAAAAAGCGTAAAGAATTTTTCTAGCCGCCATATTATACTACATTATGAACTGTATGTTACAGTCAAGTTGAAAGAACATACTCTGATACTTCTTTGCAAATATTTGTTACATATTGTAATGTTTTATGTGTTAATATGTATTCAGTGTTCAAATATTGGTATTTTGCTTGAATAAATTTCATATGTAGTCGGTGCTTAGGCTTTAAAAGCCACCTGATTTACTACATCGTTGTGAAAATACATAGAATTTTATAAATCTTTGATCAAATTTTTCCCATTTCAGCACCTATCGCTAAAAATACAAAAGCAAGTCAAGTTACAAAACTAAAATCAAAATTCCGATTCTTGGGCAAGTTTATCGCGAAAGCTATAATGGACTTTCGTATGTTGGACATTCCTTTAAGTCAAGCGTTCTTCAAATGGATGCTTGGCACAGAGCATACACTAGACTACCGTGATTTGTATCATATTGACCCAGTTCTCGCAAAGTCTGTTGCTCAACTTCGAGATATTGTTCACAAACAAAAGAGACTTGAAGCAGACACTTCACATACACCGGACAGTCTCAAGTTAGCTGTGGAGTCATTGACATTAGATGGACTGCCTATTGAAGATCTCGATTTAGATTTCAGATTGCCGGGAACCAGTATAGACCTAAAGGTTTGAACTTTATTCTTTCTTAATGTTTAAAGCTCGTTTTCCTCTCAGTGAAATGTAAATATATCAGGAATGCTAACTCAGGGGGGGAGAATTGAAGCCAACTTTGTGTTCATTTTGCAGGTAGACCTAGTCTTTTTTAAAAAATTTTATATCTAGAAAGTTTGGAACTTGAATCTTGCATTAGTTTTGGAAAATGCATGTAAATTTAAAAAGTGACACTTAAATTTCTCTTGTATGAAATACAATTTGACAAAAATTATACTGTTATCGAAAAAAGTTGAAGCAAACACGAGAATTACACAAAGTCCGCGCGATTTTCTTTTTTGAAAGTTTGAGATGCACTTAAATGTTTAAACCTCCGAAATAGCATAGTTCTTTGTTAAATACACTTACGTTCAAAGTTTGACAAAAATTGAGGTATTAGCCAAAGAAAACATAGTGTTTTTATGGTGTACACATATAGCCAAGACAAAAATGTGTGGTCTTTTCCGCGGGGAGATGACAAAATGCTAATGATCCGGCTGGGGTCATCCAATTATAGGCGCTTTCATATGGAGTCAGCGTTCCAGATTATGTACATTTCACTGTTTCCACTAGGCAGAATTTTCCGCGCGGAAAATAAATCCTAGCGGCGTATTGGTTCTCTTATGACATTTTCGCGCCAAAATATATTGCTAGCTGATCAGTTTGGTAGATTTATTTTTTGCATGGAAAATTCCGTCTTGTGGAAAGCATGTTTTAGTTAGTCTTGAGATTTTGCTCAATGGACCTATGATAATGGACAAAATTTCGAGAAATCTTGAACCAGAAAAAGCATCCTTGTTCCCACGCTATTTCTCATTTCCCCCAAACACGCACGCGTGTTTATAACACTATAGACACTGAAAGTGTTTTACATTTCTTAATTGTCACTCTTATTTAACAGAAAGGTGGCAAAGATATCCCAGTAACAATTCACAATCTAGAAGAGTATATTAAGGTGAGTATATGTATTCTTGCGTGTTTCTCAAGTAGAAGGCTGTTTATCAGTATTCGTTTGAGGGTACACCATGTATATTTATTATTGCAAAGCTTTCAGTCCGTTAGCCCGGACCTTCATCAGTGCAACTAACGTGAAAGATTTATACGTCCTTTTTACATGACAATGGTCGTGATCTGTGCGCTCGTGCTTTTTAATTGTTTAATTAAAATGCGCGTGCGAGACAAGGGAAAGCCACTAAATAGTACGTGGCGTGCTCTCTTCAGTGTCCTCTAGTTAGATCCTTTTCTCGCTCGCGCATTTTAATTAAACAATTAAAAAGCACGAGCGCACAGATCACAACCATTGTGATGTAAAAAGGACGTATAAATCTTTCAAGTAAGATGCGCTGATGAATGTCCGGGCTAACGGACCGAAAGCTTTGCAATAAGTATATTGTATATTTATACATGGTGTACCCTCAAACGAATACTGATATTGTTGTTTTCGCTATAGAAGGCAGTTGTTGTTTCTTACAATTATTTTTGCTTCAATGTACTTTAAACTTGTTACTCAGCTTGTCGTCCAGTGGACGTTGGTTGATGGCGTAACAAGACAGATGCAAGCGTTTAAAGAAGGATTTGAAGCTGTCTTTTCTCTCTCCAGTTTAAGCTGTTTCACATCAGAGGAGGTGAGCCGTCGTTTTAGCAGTGGGCGGCTTTTCCAATTTGCACTTTAAAAGTATTCAGGCAAACTGTATAGTTATAGCGTTTGATCGCGCTGGCCGTTATCCACTTCCCCAACAGGTTGTCATGGGCGTCATAATACGGCGTCTCAATCAATCCATGTTCTTGAGTCGAACCACATAGTATTAGATACGGCACATAGAAAGTACGTCGTCTGAACCGGACCTAATACATGGCGTGGAAACATGTCCATTATAGAGGGTCAAGTGCATATGAGCTTCAGTTCTATTTCGAGGCCTCTTAACTATGCGTACACTATTTTTTTTCAACTGATGAATTGCTGAATAAGTCGACCTCAAGCTACCTGTGGGTGATAGTTTTATTACACCAAAAGGCACTAGGTGGAAAAAAGAGCATGAACAAGTATAGTACAGAAAAATATTTGGCAAGGTCCACACTAACTGTAATGTATCTCCACTGCCTGTTTGATCATCTTTGTTTTGATTCGAACTGATATTTTCTGTGGCTAATGTTTGCAGATGGACTTGCTATTGTGTGGAAGCACTACAGAGACGTGGGATGTAAAAAGTATGTTGGGTACATGTGCACTGCAAAGTATTGTATCAATAGTTCACTGGAAAACGAGATTTTAACTTCAATACGTTTTACTTTAGATTTGATGGAGAACTGTCGCCCTGACCATGGATACACACATGACAGGTGTGTAACTTTTCTGCAGCACGGTGTAAAATATTCCATCAAATGACGAAAAAATATTTACGACAATTTTTCCTTTAATTTCTTTATACTGTGATTTTTCCACTATTGTAGCCGCGCTGTCAAATTCCTGTTTGAAATATTAAGTTCCTATGACAAAGAAGAAAGACGACGTTTTCTTCAGTTTGTTACAGGAAGTCCAAAACTGCCTGTTGGAGGTTGGTATTTGTGAGAATGATTTTGGGCATATCATGATTGAGTAGGTAGAGCTTGATATATGGCACCAGTTCGAAGTCGAACCATGTATCCTAAAAATTTTATTGCTCTTCAGTTTTGACCAATTTTCGGTGTGTTTGCAATAGCCATAGCGACAATATCTACAACTCGTTTTGCGGTGAATTCTGTTTAAAGCGGCACTCGGGGGACCAATTTTATTGCCTGCCTTAAAGAGGTGTCAGCCTTTTAAAGAGCCGAGTGTATAAGGCAGAGACCAAATTTATTGTTTATCTCCGAGAGGTGTCCGTCTTACACGGGTCTCGGCTTAGAGAGTTCATTGCAAGTGGAGGGAGTATTTTTTCAGCATCACACAACCTCTCAGCGAGGGCTGTATTGTTTCCAAGATAGCCGCCATTGAAATTACGAAATAGGGAAGTTCGTTTTCAAGCTGTCAACTACGTTTGGAAATTGCAAGCGTTCTGTTATTTGAAAACGCAGTTTAGTACACCCAACGCAAAAGTAATTTGAAATTGACTATAACGGTTGTTACATTCTAGGTTTCAAGAGACTGACGCCACCGTTGAAAATTGTTCGTAAAACATTTGAGGCTTCGATGTCTCCAGACAGTTATCTACCGTCGGTGATGACGTGCATGAATTACCTTAAATTACCAGATTATTCTACTAAGGACGTCATGAAGGAAAAACTACACAAGGCAGCCGTCGAAGGCCAGCATTCGTTTCACCTTTCATAACCTTTGGTCAAACATGGCTCACACAATGCCACTCGCACACTTGTATAAATTGATCTTTATTTTATGAAAAAGTTAGGGTAGTTAGTTGGCTAAGACGTTTGTTGGTACTTAGTTCAACCATGTAATCATCAATGCTCCTTGCATGATTCTGGAAAATCTTTATTTGCGTTTTTAATTTCTTCATTTGCGTTTTTAGTTTGAGGTCTTCAAAAATTATAGCTTTCGACCTCTTATGGACACACGCTGTTTATTGTTAAGAGTTGGTCTCAATACTTTGAAATATAAAGCCTATCAGAGTATTAAAGAATAGGGTTGTAATCGGAATTATTGTAACAGCTCGTTCCATAGATGGATTGCGTTTTTGCTCGTTTACTTCATTGTTCTGGCAGAAGATATGGAAGATGGGTTTCAAACATTGAAAACAATAGAACTCATCTCTAGGAAAATTTTTACTGCCACGCAAATGTAAACAAGCAAAAAGGCAATCCATCTATTACCCCGCGATATTTTCGGTGACCGAAACGATTAACCAACGTCCGTCATCCATTGAATTTCTTATTATAATCTATAGCATCGCTTCCTTGTGTGCGAAACACGTTTGGTAATGTCTGCTTTTAATATGTGCATGGCTCCTTTTTCACCATGTTCACGACTTTTTTCACCGTTGCGTGTCTTTCACCGTAGGGTGCGACTCCCTTTCATGTTGTGCGTACCGCTGGGTATACTTTAAAATTCACGATACAACATTCCAAGAAACGTAAGAAAAACGGACTCGATTCATTAAAATTATATTCTTAAAATACTGTAATTTCTAGCACTCACAACAGCCAGTCTACAGACACAATTTAGTTACATCTGACAACAACAAAATATTTCACCGAAGTTAACGCTCGATTATTGTTTGCCCGATAACCGTTTACATTTTAATTTACCTAAACAAATTACAGTACATGGCTAGATGACACCTACTCTACGTCCCATTGGAGGTATAAGTTTGAATTGAAATTTATCAACATTATTGTGTATATCAGTTTATTACAATCCGAATGATAAGAATGTTTTGAAATTAGCCCTTCACAAAACCTATACTATCATGAATGCAAATTCAAACAACTTCAGCAGCCGTGCTATATTCATTATTAGAGGCTTGGTGACTAGCTGAAGGAGCGTCTTGCGTTCGATCTTCTCTGAGCAGCGGTGTGGTCTCATCAACCATGACATTTGGCGTGCCACCCAATTCTTTTTTTTCCTTTTTCTCCACTGGCTGCTTACACACTGGACATGTTTTTTTGCCGTTCGTTAACCACGGGTCCACACACTTGCAATGGTAAGCTGGGCAAGATTCAATTTAAAACGTGAATACGATACCGATTGATAGAATGCTTAGATAAGGAGTTAAACGACTGAGTTGAGCCCACTGTGGTAATTACTCAAATAGTCATAACTACTTCAAAACCGTGGCACGCAATTCAGTGTTTTGGCTGCCATGTGTCATTTTTTATTAAACGATCTATCTATCTATCTATCTTATAATGGTTTGTATGATTGTCTCTGTTAGTCTGCGGTACGTTTTGTTGCTTTTCTACTTTGTTTTCAGTTATTTTACGTGCAATAGTAGTTTATTTCGTGAACTTTGACGAAAAAGCATAAAGATTTCTCAAATGTTGATCGGCCGAAAAAAACCCCATCGCAAGCGGCAACCAATTCAGTTACAGAACATTTGTAACCTTGAAAAGTGGCGTTCTAAAAACAAAAATTGTCTGGATTTGTTGTAAGGTCTTATTTTTAATACATCCTTTTAAAATATTCGTGCAATTATTGTTTTAAGAGCTGTTTTTTTTTTCAAGCTGAATAGTTTCAGTTTTCGTACCCAGCCGTGTGTTTACTTTGTGAGGAAGAACTAGGTTCTAGCCGGAATAATTTGGCTTCAAATTTCCGGCCGCAGGTAGCCTTTCATGTATTTTAGTTCAATGGTTGAGGATGGGTTGAAGCCATCGCGGCCATCTTGGTACTCCAAATTCGTGATTTTCGCTGGCTTCACTTTTGCAGCCGGATACGCAATCCAGTTATAGAAATCAATGGTACCATGTGCGTCGACATGAAAACAGGATCAGTACTTTAGTTTACTTACCGTGATGGCAAGGAAGCAGTCGCAATTTCTCACCAAGTTTGTAATCTTCCAAACAGATTGCACATAAATCGTAATCATCACCTAACATATAAATAGATAATTTAGTGATAAAACAAAATGAGATTTTCTTACGAATGACACTATAACGAGCAAGCGATTTTTATTCAAAAGAGCTGTCTTCATTTGAAATTATTGCGATTAATTTCAAACATAGTTTATCGGAAATGCTTTCCGTTCCACTAGCAGTCAAGAATGAAGAATATCATTTGGATTATCTATCGTATGGGAATGGTGAGAAACCTTTTAATTTTGTACATCAGTTGACTATGATCTCCAGTAGCCACGTGATTCATAGTGTAACTACACTTAATAGTCTTCTACGACGTACAAAAAGAACACTATATTCGTAAACCATGGACGTACAACCATCATGATATTACCTTCTCGAAATTTTTTGACAGGTATTTTCTTTAGGTTAGCCGGAGTTAAACGATTTCGACGCTCAAGCAGTCTCATTCGCCAATACTTCACAATCTACACAAAATAGTTGATTATGCGTAAATGAGTCTGCGCCTCTTAAACACTACGTCAATTGCGTTGCATAGAGAAAGACAAAGGACTAATTGCAAAAGGGGTGTGGTGAAAGCCTTACCAAAAACAGTAGCATTAACACAAAGCATATTCCAATAACAATCAACAATGGAATAAGATACAGCTTTAAATCAAACTTGAGTTCCACATGAATGCTTACAATGGCTCTGCAGAACAAAAATAACAGACTCTATAAGAAGTTTAGAAATTCAAGACAACCAATCTAGTATCGCGTATACAGAGCAGTGTACAGTGAATAGTTTAGTCTCAAGTCTAGTCTTTCGTTTTTTCTTTAGTCTAGTTTTTAGAGCCTGTTTATATGAGACAGGCTGGCCGTCAGAAGTAAGAGACTAGACCAGACTTAAGTTTAGACTACTTTCTCTCTAGTCTAGTCTCCAGTCAAGCCTCTAGACTTGTTTATAGACTAGTCTCTAGACTAGTTTCCAGACTAGTTTCTAATCTAGTCTCAAACCTGAGCTAGCCCCAGGCTCCACTCCAGTTTCTAGTCTACTCTATAGTCTAGTCTATCGTTTAGTTTATAGTCCAGTTTGCAGTCTAGTATTCTGGTCTAAAAGCTTAAGCAAGGTTATCCATTGTATCTCCTTGCTACCTTACATTCCTTGGACGTAAGAATTAAAACAACTTGCAAAAGTGGCCGTGTAGTTAACACTAATACAACACAGTGAAAACCTTACCCTGTTGTATAGTTGTATTGCTTTAAAAGTTCACCAGTAGTCTAAAATAATACAGTGTAAAGAGTTTACACTACCATGGAAAACCGACGTTCTAATTCGCTGCGTATTTATCTTATTTAGCTTATGAAAACTTGGAAATGTATAATCAAACTTTTACATGGTTAGAGTATAATAGTGTTCTTTTGTATACAGTATTCTAATACAATTAAGTTTGTTTGCGTGATGTTCATGCAGTGCAGCGAAAGTACTTTCACTCAAGCGCATATAATTATAGACGTTTTTGAGCATTTCATTAAAGTGCGCATATGCACAGCTAGTTCGAAGTTTCATGTATTTGTATAGTACTGAACATTTAAAACGAGAATACAATAGAAGAATACTTCATGTAACTTTGTTCGTGCTCGTACAAAAATGCCTTATTCGAGGTCAGTCTAAAAAGCGTAACAGCCAACTAAAACATGAAGCTGGAATTTTTTCTACAAAATTAATTTTAAAATTCAAAATAAGTGTAAGTGTCCATTAACCAACATTAGCAAAGAAGAGTAATATGCACATATACCTTTCCCACGTACAAAGTAAGTATACTAATACGAGAGCCTACAAGCAGAGATATGTGTTAATAAAGTATATATATATATATATATATATATATATATATATATTAATAATCAAATCTCGTTTCTGAGAATAAAGAGTGCTCAATACAAAAGATAAAGTAGA
>JAOBYK011170861.1:0-22546 GCA_025434845.1 Phenganax subtilis | reverse complement strand
ATCGACCGTAGGAAAATACCGAATTGTTATGCCAGTGAAGTTAAAACAGGTTATTAAACCGTCCCTCGCAATCATGATACAAGATCCCTTTTGTCAATTCGCCCTCCCACAAGCAAATCCTTAAAAAAGGCCCTGGGATGACGTAAGTCTTTCCACATTGAGTAGGACCCACGACCATGAGCGAAAATTTGTGGCGGAAATTTAATTGCAAATACGGTTTGGTGGTCAAAGGTGCTGGTGGCATGGTTTTTGTTGGTTTGAATACAGGGCTTGTTTTCCTTTGAATACATCTCCTTTCTTTTAGTATGTGTGTCGATCGTGCAGGTAATAAACTTAGGGAGTGATTATGCAGTGTTGAAAACCCTGCCCTTCCTAATCAATTTCGCCTTTCCTCTCTGTATAAATGATGTACTTGACGTAAATGATCGCTCATGTACCGAAGACCAGGCTTGTTACAAATCGGACAGTCTTTCTTGTCCTTATATGGCATGTTGACATCAGGAAGCTCAATCACAAGTGACCAAAAATATGTGTGTCAAAACATTTATATTTTCCGGTTGATGTAAGGTCGATGAGAGGTCGATGTGGGGTCGATATGAGGTCCATGTCAAGTTGATGTGGGTCGAAGAGAGGTCGATGTCAGGTCGATGGAGGGTCGATATGAGGTCGTTGTGGGGTCGATCTGAAGTTGTTGTGAGTGGTTGTGAACGATGACTTTGATCCAGACAAACCAATGCCCTTAAATTAGTGCATATGCTGTTTGCTGAATCATTTGAAGGTTACACTCGGTGTGAGGATGAACTGCCAATATTGTGGGAGAGAATTCGTTCGAGCTTATAATCTTGAAAAACACAAAGATCAATATTGCCCAAAGAAGGATCAAGAAAGCAGCATGTCTCAAACAGACTCTTCTAGCCAAGATGCCGAAGACAATGTTTTGATGGCTTCAACTTGCAGGTCTGATAACGAGTCAGAAACAGAACCTGATCATTGGTTAACGATGATAGGGAAAGGAAAGGAAAGAAGTAATTTTTCTTTTGAGGACATGAAAAACAGCCTCTTATGCAGTGCTCTAGATGAGCAATCTGCAAAGGAGAAAGGTTTCTCTAATATTCTACCAGATCTACAGAAGGAACTGGAAAATATCTATAAGCAACATCTCTTGTGGATGAAACAACTGAAGAAAGACCCCGTACATAAGAAAATAATGGAGATAAAGAATGTGCTTGTGAAAAACGACAACTTTTATCAAGAAGAAGCTCTGGAAGCAGCTATTGATAAGAGAAAGTTTCTAAAAGGTTACGAATTTGTTGAAGAGGATGATTAGAATCTATGGTCCAAGCCCATACAAAAGCCTTGGCTATGCCAAGCCAGAACTACAAAGTGACTACAGTTTCCTAATGATGTCGCACATATTTCATGTTAATAGAAAGTGATTGTTCATGTTTTTAATAAATAAAATGTATGAAACGTTTATGTGTTCTTTATCCAAGCACTTCATAACACCGCCATTATATTCTATAATCAATTTTTAGTATGAAAATCTGCTTCAAACCAGTACTCAACATAAATTATAGCCATTTTCATCCTTTGCTTGCATAAATTAAGGTGCGTACGTACGCGTACTAATTTAGCGTGCATCATTACCATGCGTGGAGTCCACGCATTGTGTGAAAAAACGAGTCTGCGATACGTCACGCTGACAAAAGGAACATGAGTTGTGACGTCACTTCCGTGCCGATATGTATGGGTGCACCTACTGAGACTGTAGAATACAAAGTTAGGCCCGTAGACAGATGTGTTGTCACAGCCATTTTGTTGGTGTGGCTGTGCATTTTCAGGCATGTACCTTGTAATATCATGTTTCAAGTTGACTGAAATAACTTACACTAGGACATTTTAATGATAAAAAGTCACATGCAGAAATAAGACATTCTTTATTTACTAGCGTGAAACATACTGTAATAATGCTGCAATAAATTAGAATTATTGGATTGCTCTCCAACAAATGCTCAATTCTATTGCTTGGGTAACAAAGGTAATTAATGGCGTATGAGCATTTTATCTGAACTATTTGCGCAGTGTGAAAGGTGTACGTAGAAAAAAGTAATTGTACCTCATCGTTTCATGCTTTCCATTGGTTAATTATGTCTCAGAGAAACAGTCAAATTCAAGCTTATGTGTTTATTTATGTCAAGTAAATATTTTTAAAGACTACAGTGAAGATCAAAATCCTTCCTGATGATGACCTTATTAGAGAGGAATTGAGCAGCACAGACAAAGAATTCAACGAAGAAGAGCTGATCAAGTTTTATTTTAATTGTGGCTTTAACTACTGTGAAATTATTGATTTTCTTAGTAAACATCACAATTATGACATAAGTTTCAGACCTCTTAGTAGACGTTTGAAATCATATGGCTTAGGTCGAAGGGGTTTCAATGACAGAGATGATTCAAATAGAGTCTTAGAGGCAGTGAGGTAACGCATTACAGAGATTATCAACAGACCTGGAACATGCGGTGGTTCTAGAGTTATCTGGCGCATGTTAAAGATGGAAAGCCTACATGTTCCACGAACAATTGTTCAAGAAATGCTAAAAGACTTAGATCCAGAGAAAGCAGAGTGGAGGAAGGCTCACAGACTGAAGAGAGGACAGTACCGCAATCCTGGGCCAAACTTTTCGTAGCATATGGATGGTTACGATAAACTAAAGCCGTTTGGCTTCCCTATTCACGGTGCAATCAACAGATTTAGCAGAAAAATCTTGTGGCTGAAGTTGACACTCTCAAATAATTCTCCTGACAGTATTGCAAGTTTTTACGTAAATACCGTAAATGAACTTAATGGGTGCCCTAAATACTTCGTCACTGATATGGGTATTGAAAACGGACTAGCAGCGTCAAGCAAACCATCTTCTAATGCTTTTCTATAAAGTGACTCTAGACCTTTATAACCTGACTTAGGATCATAATAAAGATTTCTAAGTTCTTGTTCATTTTTAAAAGTGTTCATTTTTTATTGTATAGCAAAATCTTTGATTTTGCCGGAGATCAATGATCTCCTAGGTAATCTTCTAATAAAATGGATCCTACGTTCTCATTAATATTTGAGCTAGTCCAAAAGTTTAATTTATTATAAATTCCTTCTGTTACTTGTAAAGAACTTTCTATATCATTATATCGTTTACTGAACCATTTAGACTTTGTGTTGTGGTGATAGGTAGACTCGTAATAACAGAACTTAGTTGTCCATTAAGAAAGTTTTTAGACTTGTCCACGATATCACAATGTACGGTAATATATCTTAAGCCAAGATTTATGTCAGCAGGAGCTTCACTTTTTGTCCAAGTATTAGCGACTATTTTTTTATTTAAAGAGAATCCTAAGAGCTCGCCAAAATGATATAATGATAAGTTTTCCATCTCGTGGAAGATATTTACATGGTGATCTTGTGTTGTGGAGAACTTGATACCTTCGGAATGTAGTTTTTCCGTGATGTCCTTAAAAGTATAATATCCATCGTGTTAAGTTACGTCTTTACTTCCAACCTTGATAGTTTTATATTTATTCTTGATATTCTTGAAGTCCCAAAAAACAGAAGCCTTTTTGACATATAATCTATCACCTGGATTTACTTTTATATTTCTATCTAAGAAAACTTCCTTACTCGCTTTGCTCGCTTCTATAAACACCGTTAGCTTATTCATTTATTTTAAACATCCTTATTAAATAAAATGGAAGTTGCGACAGATAGACTGTTTCCTCAGCTCAATCCTATGTATAAAAAGTATTATGAAAAAGATTACGATAAAGCGATGAGATTTATAAGAACTTGGGATCGTGAAGCAGCTAAAAAAAGATTTTTGAAAAAATACCCAAACGCAGATCTAACACGTTTCTCCTCTGAAGGAAAAGTCATTAAGAAAATAGAGGAAAACCCTGTTTATCCTGAGATAAAGAAACATGTTTTAGAACTCAAGGATGAAGTCTATTATAAGCAAAATAAATATTATAGATACGAGTTAGGAACCTATGCTTTTAAACATAACAAATAATGGCAAAAAGCCTTAGACACCCGAGAAGATCTTTATTGGACGCCTCAAATATGGAATCATTACGGAACTTTAAGAAAATTAACCTTAGAAGAAGACAATAAAGCCTTAGATTTTACAAAAATAAATTTTTATGTTAATGAAAATGATTATTTCCCTCATAAGTTTAATTCATTTGATATCATCTGGATTACTAATAAAACTAAACATGGGGAACAATTAGACTATAAGACTAATCCTTATTTTACGAGTTTATTAGCAGCTTATGTTATTTCTTATTTAGGAGGTATGAGTATAGAGCATTTTACAAGAAAGAATCAACCCGAGCTTATAAGCTCCTTAGCAAAATATTATTTTTATTATCACATGAAGAGATTTTTACGATATCCACATGAACTTACGAGGTACGTCAATGACGATAATATAAAATTAGTGCAAGACAAAGATCCAGTAAAAAATATTTGGGTGAACAAGTTCGAGAAAGTAAATTGGGTAAACGCTAAAAAACTTGGTACGATGATGGGTTATTTCGAGGAACACCACCAAGCCGAGATAAGTGAGGGTAGGATTAGAAATTATGAATATGATTTTCGTAGACCTGGTATCATAGGTGCAATAAAATATCAAAATCGTGAAAAAACTATAAATAATTCTCCAGATGTTTGGAAATCTTTTATAAAAGCAGATTCAGATGGACTAACGTCTTTAGGACAAAAATTATTTCAGCAATCCATGGAAAGTTATGTTTATAGTGCTTTAGGAGCTCAAGCTAATACTCGATGGTCTATCGTTAATCAAGGAGCAAAATCTTTACAAACTCAAGACGCGTTTCATAAGCTTGTTCAAGCCACGATGGTTCAAGACGACCCCACGGTAACTATTTCCATGGTGATAGGTCCTGGAATTATTCTAATTCCTTCAAACATGATTATCTTAGAAAAACCTATAGCAGGATGTAATAATGTTTTAACCATGGCTACGGGTGAGATGAAGTTTGGTAAAAATGTGAATGTTAACTTTATAAATCCTAAGAAGCATGATAAAGTTCCTAACAAAATTCCTGAAAAAACTTTTAATAAGTCTCCTGAAAAAACTTTTGATAAAATTCCTAACAAAGTTCCTGAAAAAACTTTTGATAAAAAAGAAAAGTCTAATAATAATCTTCTTTTAGAAGTCTTAGGAATTATGTTAATAGTTGGGGTACTCACCTCAAAGTATCTAATACAGGAAAAAATTTAAGATTTTTTCTTTAATAAAATGACAACCTATTTTGGTTATGAAAATAATAATAATGGTGACCTTGAAAACATAGAAAATATTAAGAAAGACGTAGAAGAAATAAGGAATGAGTTGAACACTTCCGAAGCACAAATTGTCACAAATAGAGCAAGGACCTTAAAAAATCAAAATGATATCAATACCTATAAACATGACATTTCAAGCAATAAAAATAACATTTCAGGAAATACTTCCACAATTACGACTATTAAAAATTATGCAAAAAATACTCGAAAAATATCCGTTATGAACAAGGCCTTATGCGAAGCGAATAAAACCTTGATCATAAGCAACACATCAGAAATAAGAACATTAAAACATGAGTTCAAAAACGACATACAACAAAAAAAGTCATACCTTATGTTTATGTTTAAGTCTAGTAACATGAAAAACAATATCTGGAACGATCCTTCTAGTATTCGTACGGGATATCCTCCAACTTTTATTTTTCCTCTCATATTTAGTCAAGATTCAAAAATTAAACTACTCTACCACGTTTTTGACGACAACACGACTTTAACAAAACTTGACTTAGAATATCAAGTTAATATAATAAAAAAAGATTATACTAGTATCTCCACCATTGCGTATCGAGGAGATTTTTAAACATGAGACAGGTTGCCAGCTGCTACGTGGTGGAGGTAAACGAGGATTTTTCTCCTTCTGATTATGTTAATAATCTTGATGACATTCTTCTGATCTTTATAAGTTGCCGACATACTAACTTGAGCTCTATCAGATACGAGTCAGAATTATATGTTGTTGTTGAGAGTTGATTTTTGAACAAGCACTACGTGCGACTACGTCGCTTTTTAAGTAAGTCTTAAGTAAAAAGTACACTACTTGTAAGACATCTTAAGCACTTCGTGCGACTACGTCGCTTTTACTTGGAGTTTACTTGGTTGATTCTCGAACAAGTTTTAAGTAACGCTACTTTTACTTGGTTTTTACTTAAAACTTACTTAAGATCTCCTTAAATAAATGAGTGAACAAAATAAACAAAGTTACGTAGTCGCACGTAGTGCTTTAAGTAAAAATGAGGAGAACAAAGAAAATACGCAAACGCTTACTACGCAAAAGAAAGAAAAAGATCCAAAAAAAGTTGAGGCTGGAAAAAGACTTACACAAATTTCTAAATAAGCTAAAGAAAATAAACGTAAAAAACTTGAAGAAAATAATAAGAATAATGAGGAGTCTTGGATGATCTCAACTATTCCTACATCAACTATAATAGTTTCTATATCTCTTGGTGTAGTTTGTTATCTTCTTTACGTGAGGCGGGTTCAAAGAACCCTTGCAAAGCACCCTTAGAAATAAAAATGAGACTGCACCTGTTAAAGAATCTATTAAAGAAACAAATGTTGAAGAAAAAGAAGATAAAACAACAAACATAAAAACTCCACTCTTAGAAACTTTTGATTAAGCGACCTTTAGTCGCCACGAAGAGGATTTTTCATCTTTTTTTTTTATACTTAAATAAATGAGTACTTCAAAAGATTACATTAATCAAATTTATGATGCAGGAATTTTGACTTTAAGTGCCATAGGAGTTTCTATGGTAAGTAAAAAAGTTTTAGGAGAACCTTTAGGAACTCCACAAAGTATTCAAGGTACTTTGAAATTAGTTGGTGCTGTTTTGTTAGGAAGCGTTCTCGTAAAATACCTCGAAGATAAAAAAATCATCCCAGAAAAGATAGAAAAATTAATGGCTTCTATGGTAGTAGGAGGATTATTTAATGCATTTGCTTTCACCAGTACAGGATTTTTATTTAGCAAACTCAGTCATAGTAATTATGAAAAAGAAATGAATAGACATAATTTAGCCACGGAAAAACTAGCTCATGATAAAGAACTATGGTATGAAAAAGAAGTAGCGAGAAAGAATAAAGAATCTCGTCTTTGTCAGGAGTTGTCTGATGCTAATAAAGACATGAATATGACTAATAAAAATCTTCAAGCTTTAAAGAAAATGATAGATAGTACTGGACTCGAGTGGACTTCAGAACCGAGATTAGAAGACTACTACAAGCCAAGTAAAGAGATGGAAGAATACCAACACATCGTGATGGGTATAACAGGTATCGCTGGAGGATGGTTATTAGGAAAATTAATCCAAGACCCTTAAGCGTCATTCACTTCGCTCATGCTCCCTGCGGTCGCTTTCTAAAATGTGTAATCTTCCAGAGGATTATACATTTTTTTTTATAAGAAGTCTTTATAAGACCACAAGTCTATCTTTTTTAGATCAAAATCTTGCTCGATATTCTTAAAAGTTCTTGGACACTTTTTATATGTATTTAGATATATCTTAGTAAAAACCTCAACATCATTAGGATTTGTTAAAGTGAGATAAGGCTTTGGATCTTCGGTTGGTGGTCTTGTACCCATATCAAAGAGTCTTCTTCTCCTTAAAAAGGAAAGTTCCTTAAAATAACAACTATCAAATATTTGAGTTTCTTTTAGATTAGTTAAATAATGAGGAGAATCAAATTCTATCAAGACACGTTCATCAAAAGATCGTGGGATGCCTTCGGCGCTTAGTGTAATCATTTCTTTATTTTTATGATTTTTCTTAAAATTTTTGAGAACAAAATCAATTTTTTAATGTTTTTATTCAAGAGTGTGATGTGTTTTTCTCAACAAATAATGTCCATATGGTAAAGTGTGTATTCCATCTTCTAAGATAACTCTCTTATCATCATACGCATCTAAAGCTATCTTATTCACGGTTTCTGAAAATATATTATGTTTTCTATTTCTTATTACATTCATTGATCTCCTAACAGGATGTTTTGTTTGTAAACATTTTTCATAGTCTTCTATACTTAAAGTCTCGTTTTTTACAGACTTTTTTATTCCTTTACTTTTAGTATTAACCTTACCGTCTTCTTTTTTATAAACATATAACTTTGATCTTAATCCTACAAATTTTGTTATCTGAGTACCTCCACACTCATCCTTAAACATACCTGGTACCTTCTTATTTAAACCTTTTATAATATAAGGATTATCCGAAGTAATTTCTGAAGTGTCAAAATATTTTTCGAGGTCTTGAGAGATGTCTTTGTAAAAGTCCTCCGTTTGTATCTCATAACATAAAGAATCTGTATCTGTAAAAAGTAACTCTATTTTATCCCCGTACTTTGATTCATATAATTATAATGAAAGTCGTACATAAGTGTTTTTGAAATATCTAAAATACCCATCCCTACATAAGTTGGTTTGTTAAGGACTACTTTTGACTTATACATACATATGAACGGCCACCAAGTTTTCAGAAAATCTTGTAAACTTTTTAAAATTTGGTTTTTTAACTAACTTTTCATATTGTTTAGGTGTTGTAACTAAAGTAACATCTTGTCAATTTCTTACATTCTCCATCGTCTTACCAAATACGGATGTAACTTCTGTTACTTAATTTAGGATTCATGTATGCATGATTAGGTTATTTAAGATGAAGTAACACAGTTAAGAGGACATTTTTGACTGCACACCGTCATGGGTGTAGATGAAAATTTTATAACTTGTAGACGAACACGAGAAGACTCAAACGTGATTGTAAGTAAATGTGATATGTATTTGTGCTTATAATTGTAAGTGTTTAACGGTACCTTTAATTTCATGTATATGTAATTTGTATAACCGTATGAATATCAGAATTGAGTACGAGTTTAGTCGAGAGATATGGCGTCTACATTAGTATAATCACGAGATTTCAATATAAGAAGAAGAAAATGGCCTCTCAATACCTAAGTGATGAAGAAAGAAACGTGGATGGCGTGAGTACCAGACGATATTCGGCCCGAATTCAAGATGGATCTGTCATGAATGAAAGAATTCTGCAACTCCAGCGAACCAGATCGGGCTATAAAGCTGTATTGTCGAGAAAACAAAGGGAACTTCTCGACTTAATGAAAGACGATAAGAACATCGACTTGATAAGGAGCAAACAGAAAGAAGTAGACGAAAGCTTCGATAATTTTGCTTTAGCTCACACCAACCTTCATAGCCAACTTCATGAACAAGGCGCGATCGAACAATTGGAATGTTATTATAGAGAACAATACGACCAAGCTATACAGCTAGAAAAGGCAGTCAAGTCATGGATTAACGATGTCAAAACGAAGAATAGAATTCAGCACGAAATTCAACCTGAAGACTCAGCTAGCCAAGCAAGTTCTTCGAAAAACCGAGGATTTAGTAGACAGTCTACAGTTTCAACATCGAGTTCAACGAGGTTACGCTTGGTTGAAGAAGCCACAAACGGAAGAGCACTTGAGGCTAAACTACAGTTGTTGCATGGTAAGCAAACTCTGGAGGAAGAAAGTATGCGTTTGCAACAAGAACGGGAACGATTAACACTGCAATCTGAAATAGCACAATGCATTGCAAGAGAGCAAGTCTTTGCCAAAGCTGAAGCAGCCGAGAGTGCCAACGAAGATATGAAGACGAATATTAATGTTCCGTCGTCAAGGGCAACGTCGTCCAAGCCTGACCGACCTAATTACTTACTGAAACCGGACAATAGTAAAAATCTTTACGACACCAAGCAACGATGGATTAAATCGCCGCAAATCCAACCAAAGAGTGCTTTGACTTTGAATGATCTGTTTATTCAACAACAATTGAACTCTATGGCGTTGTCGTTACCGAAACCAGAAGTACCAATATTTAATGGCGATGCGTTGGAATATTCGAACTTCATTCGAACATTCAAAAATATCATCAAAGCCAACACGAAGAGTTCCAGCGCAAGGTTATATTACCTCGTGCAATATACCAGCGGTGAAGTTCATGAGCTAATGCGTAGCTGTTTGGCCATGGATTCTGATAAAGGTTACGTTGAGGCGAAGCAACTGCTGAAGAAACGATTTGGACAGAATTACAGAATTGCCACAGCATACGTCGAGAAGATCACTAAAGGCCCACCAATTAAGAGAAAGGATGGTCCAGCACTGCAACGATTTTCAGTCCAATTAACATCCTGTATAAAAACTCTCAAAGAAATCGGCTATACCAGCAAAGTTGAAAATCCTGAAACTCTAAAGATGATCATTGGGAGGCTACCCTATGATACTAGAAAGAAGTGGCGTATCAAGGCAGACAACATTACGGAAGAAGAAGATAGAGAAATTTCTTTCAGTGATATCTCCAGTTTTGTGGAAAAACAAGCACATACAGCTAATCATCCTGTATTTGGTGATATTTCAATCGATTATTCAAACACAGGCAAACAAACTAAAAAACCTGGTAACAAGAAACCCAAAGGTGCAAGTTTTCATATCCAGACAGGTTCGAAGCTCGATAAAGTCCCGAAAAACGAAGCAATCGAAAGGCCACGTCACGATGGGCAGAACAGATTAACCAAGAATTGTATTGTTTGTAACCAAACCCATGCGCTAGAAGAATGTGCAAAATTCCATACCATGTCACATGAAGAACGTGTCGAACTGGTTAAAAGAAAGGGACTCTGTTTTAATTGCTTCACTCCTTACCATAGAGCGAAAGATTGTTGAAGACAGAAGAGATGTAGAGAGTGTGGTCGTAGACATTCTACAATGTTGCACTCTTCACCTGCATTGAAAACCGAAAATTGGCGTTCAAAAGAACAACCTATCGTCGAGTGAAAGATCGTCGAACGGCACATTCAAACTGACGAAAGTCGTATGGAAATTGGTCAGCCGAATAAAGAGAAAGGATCGTGTACAGCCACAGAAAGACCGAGATTAGCTGTGGGCTTGTCAATCGTGCCAGTTAAAGTCAAAGCTACGAAGCCAGGACATCCAAAGGATTTCGTGTAGACTTATGCTCTATTAGATGTTGGCTCCAACACCACATTTTATACGGAAGCGTTAAAAGATCAACTTGGCCTAGAAGGGAGGTAACTAAATTCTCACTAACCACTATGGCTAAGAAGAATGAAAAAACGAAGAGCTCTGTTGTTAGTCTCGAGTTGTGTGACCTGGAAGAAAACGCCTTCATTGAGTTGCGGACGGTTTTTACAACGCTGTCAATGCCTGTTAGTCCAGCTGATATTCCCAAGCAAGCTGATGTTGATAGATGGCTTCATCTACAAGGAATATAGCTAGATCACATAAACGCCGAGGTTGGCTTATTGATTGGCAACAATAACATCAAAGCACTTGAACCAAAAGAAATACCAAGGGCAGAGAACGGAGGTCCATACGCTGTCAGAACTCAGTTTGGATGGATGCTGAATGGACCGCTTGGTAGGCAGGATATTTGCACAACGAGATCTTCAAATTTTGTTAAGACTGAAGCTAAGCTTACTCAACAGTTCAAGCAGTTTTGCAACCGAGAATTTAACGATACAATTGATGAGTGGAAGCTAGAATTTTCTCAAGATGATCATAAAGCGTACGCCATCATGAAGGATTCAGTCAGATTCAATGATGGTCATTACGAGATCGCCTTGCCATGGAGAACTGAAACATCACCTTTCTTACCTGATAACAAGTCCTTAGCACAGCATCGTCTGAATCTCCTTAAAAGAAGATTCATCAAAGATCAACAGTTATTTGAAGATTACTCCAAGTTTATACAAGATTTATTACAGAAGAGTTATGCTGAAAGAATCCCAGAGCAAGAGCGTGATTGGTCAGATGGACACGTTTGGTACTTGCCACATCACCCAGTATTTCACCCAACAAAGAAGAAGTTGCGCGTAGTATTTGACTGTTCAGCAAAATACCAAGATGTTTCGCTCAACAATCAACTTTCTCCTGGACCTAACCTGACGAACACCTTGGTTGGCGTTTTGATGAGGTTTAGACAAGATCCTGTAGCTGTAATGAGTGACATTGAAGCGATGTTTCACCAAGTTCGTGTTTTTCCTGACCATCGAGATTTTTTACGATTTCTTTGGTGGCCTGAAAGCGATTTAACTCAAGACCCTGTCGAGTATCGAATGCGAGTACATCTCTTTGGCGCAGTATCATCACCCAGTTGTTGCAGTTTTGCAAGAACCGCAGATGATCATATTGGATCATTCAACGATGAAGTAATCGAAACCGTGAGACGAAACCTTTACGTCGACGATTGTTTGAAATCTTAGGAAATGACGCTTTTGCAATAAAGCTGGTGAATGAACTCCGACAACTCCTGTCAAAGGTAGGATTCCGTTAGACAAAATGGTTATCCAACTCCCGTCTTGTAATCGAAGCTATTCCCGAATCAGAAAGAGCTGTTACTGCAAAAAATCTTGACCTAGAAGATCTACCTATCGAAAGAGCTCTAGGAATACAATGGAATATCCGACTAGACACATTTGGCTTTAAAATCACCATAAAATCTCGACCATCGACCCAACGTGGAATCTTATCGATCGTTACCTCCATCTACGATCCGTTGGGTCTAGCGACACTATTTATCTTACCAGCCAAACTTCTCTTACAAGAACTTTGTCGTCGAGGAATTGATTGGGACGAGCCAATACCAGAGGAGTATCGGACACGTTGGGAGAGATGGCTGGCAGAGCTACCGAAGTTATCAGAGTTTATGGTCAATCGTTGTCTAAAACCTACTGATTTTGGTCAGATCGTGTCGTGTCAATTACATCATTTCTCGGACGCGTCTCTAAACGCATATGATGCAGTCTCGTACGTGTGAATTGTTAACAAAGATGGACGCATCCACTGTGCATTTCTTATCGGGAAATCGCGGGTTGCCCCACTGAAGCCCATGACAGTGCCCCGATTAGAACTATCCGCCGCAACTGTTTCTGTTCGACATGATAAGATGGAAAGAAGAGAACTGGAGTTCCCAATTGATGATTCGATGTTCTGGACCGATAGTACATCAGTCCTCCGATACGTCAAGAACCAAGACAAACGATTCACTACATTCGTCTCAAACAGAATCGGCGCTATTCGAAGCGGGTCATCTTCGTCGCAATGGAAACATGTTGATGGGAAATCCAAACCGGCGGATGACGCATGAAGAGGTTTGACTGCTGATAACTTCCTTAATAACAGAAGGTGGCTTCAGGGGCCGGAATTCCTGTGACAACCAGTTCAACAGTGGCCAAAACAAATCGATGACATTGGAGAAGTTCCGTCTGACGATTGTGAAGTGAGGAAAGATGCGATAACGTATACCTCGGTTACAGAAGAAGTGAAATCGGCGGATTTGCAGAAAAGGCAAAAATGGAACACTTCTCGTGGAAACTTTGCACCAAATGATGTTGTCTTAGTCGTTGATACAACAACTCCAAGATGTACTTGGCCCTTAGCAAGGATTATTGATGTTTACCCTGATGTCAACGGTCAAGTAAGGAAAGTAAAGTTAAAGACTAAATCAGCTGTTTTAGAAAGACCAATAGACAAGTGTATTCTATTAGAAGGAGTGAACGAACTTTGATTGTAATGTCTTGTTTGAAACACTTGTGTAAAACGGTACGTTTCGCCCCTAGATGTTTCAAGGGGCCGGGAAATGTAACTTCCGTTACTTAACTTAGGATTCATGTATGCATGATTAGGTTATTTAAGATGAAGTAACACAGTTAAGAAGACATTTTTGACTGCACACCGTCATGGGTGTAGATGAAAATTTTATAACTTGTAGACGAACACGAGAAGACTCAAACGTGATTGTAAGTAAATGTGATATGTATTTGTGTATATAATTGTAAGTGTTTAACAGTACCTTTAATTTCATGTATATGTAATTTGTATAATATAGAAACCGTATGAATATCAGAATTGAGTACGAGTTTAGTCGAGAGATATGGCGTCTACAATGGAGTTGTTCATAAGTTTAAGGAAATCTTTCTCAAACTTATTTTTGGAATCAGCTCTAAGATTTGTATTAAGTTCTATACAAGATTTTAACCAAGTAGACTCCTTAAAACGAATACCGCTATGAATCTTCGTTAACATCAACCCCTTTTCTAAATAATTTTTTAAGGTCTCGTGATTTATCACATAATTCTTTTTAGATTTTAAATTAGGTATTAATTTCCCAACACTAAAACCTTCTAACTTCAACTTAATTTTCTCTGGAGCTAATGGAAGATCTGTATGAAGACTATGAAGACTATCTGGATAAACAAAGTCTGCTTCTAATATACAACCTATGTTCTCACCAAGATTCCTCCAATTTTTTAACTCCTCTTCTGTCATCCTTTTAAAATCATAAGTAGGAAGTTTTTGCATCATCACCCATCCGTATAAATTATTAGCGTTTAAGTATGGAATATATGTACTTGGTTTACTAGAGTCATAGTTAGGAAGATATTTATTATTTGCTTCTCCATACCTCTTTGTAATAGTGGACCTTCCTCCTCGAATACCTTCTTCTATCTTTAAATGCATGTCTTGTTGATGTAGTAGTTCTAACCTCACCTTGGTGTGTTTAAGACAAGCATCCCAAGCTAGTCCTGGAGACATAAAATACCATGCTGGATCCAAGTTGTAATTCTCTTGACAAACTTTTCTAAAACGTTCAAACACATCACATAATAATAATACATCTGTTTTTAAGTAAAGATCATGATAATCTCCTAAGTCTTTCATGTTGAACGTCTCCCAAATCTTTTTTGCGTGGTTAAAGTCTTCTTCTGAGATAGGTTCATCATTTAACTTGGAGTAAAAGGCTTCTTTTGGAGGAAGAGACTTCTCACTAAATTTCTCAAAAGAGTCCATATAATCGTAAGGATACACGCCTTTTCTAGATAATAATTTTACATACTCTTTAGGATAGTTGTTTCTTGTTAAATAATATTGAAGATTACGTCTGCTGGTTCTAAATTATTAACTAACGTTTCTAAACTAGAACTCATAAATTTAAAACTATCTAAAATCTAAGTTGACGTGTAACATCTATTGTTTTACCCTTATCATTTATAAAAGTATCTACAACGATCTCCTTTGTAAAACTTATGCACTTTTCTTCATTTTTTGGTATACAACTTATTTTTCCTGGTGTATCAGCTAGTGCTCTTATAAATAAGTGTGAGTCATAACCTTCTAAGTTATGAAATATAACTGGGATAAATTTTGGTTTCTTTAATCGAAGGTTACATTCACTATGTGCTGCACCTCTATAACGCCCCGTATAATGACGATGATCTAATACTTTTTTAGTAGGCTTAAGTGACTCTTCAAATTCTTTTTCACACACAAAACAACACGTAGTACTCTCATAATCTTGTTTCTCCTTGTTAGTAAGTATAGCCTTTTTTGAAAACTTAAACTTATTAGAAAGTCCTCGTAGTTCACCTTCTATCATTTCTACAAATACCTTAGACACGTCTTTATCCTTAGTCTTTTCTCTGTATTGAACTAATTTTGGTGGGTAAATTTTATCATCAAAACATTTTACATAGTAAGAAAAATCGCTCGGAATATGTTTTTGATATTGAGTCGTTCCTCTACCTAAATGTTTTTTCATAGGTTTTGTAAGACACTCAAAGTCTCCATATATTACAAATGGTACTTGTGTAGTACGTTCATAATTCTTAAACTCTATAAAACTATCTTTATCTGGATACTCGACTCTACATGCCAAGTGATGTGTACAATACTCTTGATGTTTATTTAAAATATCTTCTCTTCCAAAATATTGAAGACAAAAATCACACAAGTATACTTTGCACTTTTTTGTAGATAGTTGAGAACCCACTAATCTAGACAAACTATTAATAACCACGTAATGATTGTCTTCTAATAGTAAAAGTCTAATATCTGGTTTTTGAGTTACGACCATTGGAGAAACTTTCTTCCCATCATTAATATAAAATAAGTTAATTATTAGATTATTTGAATTGCAAACTTATTAACATCTTCTATAGGAGAAGGAAATCTTATGTTCTTCCAATTAAGTCTCTCTGAATCTTTTATGAGTGATTTTGATATTCCACAACGATTCTTTTGTCCAGGTTTTGTGAACAAAGCTATCGAAACAGCCCACTTAAAACATTGCTCATCAACAAACTTTCCTGTCGAATCTGAAAAATTGTTTTTAGGATTTACTATTGCTTTTTTAGCCTCGAGAAACTTGGGGGTTGGAACAAAATATGAACCCTCTAATGGCTTATACTTAGATGCATGAATTAAAAGTTCTTTTATTGACGTAAATTGCCATCCAGAACCTTCCTTTTGTTTCTCCTCGAAAGAAGCTAATATTTTTCTACACATTTTCTCGTAAATCGTCTTTACGTCTGACTTACATAAAACACATGATTAGCAGAACTAAAATGATCTAAATCTTCTTTTATAACAGCACCCGTCGCAGGATCTTGTAAAAACATGTAACATGATAAAACTAACTCGATCTTTTCGTTCTTTTGTTTACTTAAAAATTTCACCACAACGTTTTTAACATGACTTAAAAATGAGTATGGATCGTATTTTGGTTCACCAACTATTTTATATGTACGTGCACGGCCACTAAGTGCTTGTTCCCACTCCTCTATAAGTGGATTACTTTTTATCTCTGGTGGAGGAGGAGGCCTTGGTACCTCAAACATCTTCATAATTTGAGATTTCAAAATATTATAACTATTGTTAACCTTAGACTTAACTTTCTTAGGAATATAATTTACTAACCAATCATACCATTCATTAAGCTTATTCTTAATTATCTGCCTCTTAGTCCTTGGAGGTGGAGTAGGAGGTGGGGGGGCGTATTTTGTAGGTCTAAGAAGCTCTCCCCTAATATCTTTTAAAGGTTCATCTAGTAGATAAGTCGTAGTTTGTTTCAACTTTTTCTTTAATATAACCCTAGAAGATTTTTTTATAGGAGGAAGAGGGGGAGGTTTTGGTTTGATAGTTCTAGGTTTAGGAATAGGTCTTACAACCTCTTTTGGACCAATTATTTTCTCTGTTGATGTTTTTGGAAGATTCACTCTTGTTGCACCTAAAGGACGTCCAACTGTGCTTGTACTTCTTTGTGTATGTCTAAACCTATTTAATGCATTTTTGGCAGATGTATTTGGTCCAACTCTTGTTAACGTGTTGTCTATGTTTTTATAAGTGTGTGGTATAAATTGAGTTTGTTGTGAGCCTGGTTTTAATTCCTTATGCGTGTTTGGAGAAGCAAAGAACTCCTCCTTTGATGGTTCTCCAAAGGCTCTACCTTATAACGACACCCCTCCTTTAATTACTTTCTTTGAAGGATTACGTCCCATCCTCCAAGCATCATCTTCAACTTGTGAACTTATCTTATCATTATAATTCTTATTTTTCTTAAGAATATCATCCTTATAAATTGGAAGACCTCCATACTTCTTCATTCCTTTATTATTAGTATTTTTCTCAAACTTTTCAAACTTTAAAATCGATTTCTTAATGTCTTGATTTGGATTCATGTTTTGTACTATACTATATATACGCTGAATTAATCACCCCATTCCTTGAGAACGTACCGACCTATTATGCAAATGAGTTGATGACGTCACAGCTCGCAATCAGTGTGAGCTTGATCACGTAACCGGAAAAAACGGGAAATGCTGAGCCAGCAAAAGATCGATGACGTCACAGACCAGAATCAGCACATTAAGACCAAAATCCAAGATGGCACTGGGCGTGGCTGAAAAATTCTTGGAAATCGACCCCACTAATTTTTCCAGGAATTTTTCATGAGATTGCACAATACTTTCATGACGTCAGCGCGAAGCGGCACGAAGCGTCTCAGTCACGTGAACTTGACCTTGACCTTGAATGACCGCCACTACCAGCACAGTAGTGGTTGGCAAAATTTAAATCCAAGATGGCGCTAAAGTATAAGATACTATTGGGAAAAAAAGGGGGCATGGCCAAAATGTGCCAGAATCCGCCAATTGACAACTACTTGCATATCCTAGCGGCTGCGTCACCGAAGCCCCAAATCACAAACAAAGATTGAAAACGTATCTTCGGTTTGTCTACCATACATTGATACCGCCTCGCATAAAATAGAGAGCATTTTAAAAGAAGTAGAAATAATTGTACATCAATCAAGTCAAAACAAATTGTTTAGATCTTTGTGTTCACGCAACAACGGTGTTGATGAATTTCAGAAATCAGTTCTCCTAACCTGTGCACGCACATAACTTTGATCGTTTATTTGATCAAATGACGCTAGTAACCAGTGCTAGCCAGTGGCATAGCTAGCTCAAAATAATGGTCCCGCTAAAGTCGAAGTTGGTCGTTTGTTTAATAACATTTTGTTCGCCAGTTGGTCAAAGAGATAAAGGCTTTGTCAACAAAGCATACACTATATCGGCTTCACTTACTTCAATGGCAGCAGGATTCGCCACTCTCGTTGACGCCATTGTGTATACATCAGCGAAATCACAAGTATGGTTATGAAATATGAATATATCATACCGTCACAGTCCGTGTAATTAAAAACCTCCGCCTTTATAAATAGCGGGACTTCGCTCTTGAAAACGGCCGTTCTGGGCATGCGTTGTGTTAACTATCCAACCAAAATGGAGAACTTCATGTATAACACAGTATTGCATGTTCCACCATATGAAAATCGGCAGAACTCGGGACATCGATCATGCGAATAGGGTGAGTAAGGAATAAATGCGTGGATATTAGGTAATCTAAGATTCAATTGCTAGGCAACACTGAGCAGACTGCAAAATTCTGCAATTCTTAAAAGATTAATGAATAAAAGCACTGAAAAAAGATGAAAATTAATATTTGTAGATTCAGAATAAGCAAAACTGTGAATTTAGGTTTAGTTTAAAACATTTTCTCAATTTTGTGGAAAGTTTTAGTCCCGCCGGGCGGGATGGCGGGACCGCTAACTACGCCGCTGGTGCTAGCAACTGTTCACAACACTTTAAATTTAAAAGAGACGTCGTGTGGTTGCGAAAAGTCTGCTTTGCACTGAAGACAGTCAGGGCTTACGGACCGAAAGGTTTGCACAATTAAATTTACGTGGTGTTTTGACAAACTTTATATTAAAATAGTTATTTGCCATGCAAACATCAAAGAACTTACAATATTTAGTTTACTGGCTGCGAAACTTGCGTAATTCGATATACGCGAGAACAAAAACCTCAAAGATTCCTACGTAAGTAGGACTACTGTCCCTCCTTGCACTGTGGCCTTGCCTTGGCAATGTCCTGCAAATGAAGTTGAGCATGACTTGAGCAACCCACTAAACAAAATACGCATGCGTCATGGGCATTTTAGCCAATGAAAAGCGTTAGAAATAACTTAGAGCATGACAAAACGGGCATAAACACCCAGCTTTGTCATGCTCTAACCTGTGCTTAGGTAAACTTATAATGACCTGTTTGCAGGTTTAATAAGATAAGTTCAAATGATCCCATTTTAAGCGGATTGAGCTGTTTTGAACATGACGTCGCGTGTAGAAAGCATTTTTTCAAAAAGAAAACAATTGATAAAAAAATCCTTAGTTGTAAAAAAAGTTAAGTTATGTTCAGCATGACAAGCACAGTTCACAATATTTATTCTACAAACATACTCCAGTCGTCGTCGTATTCACACTCAATCCAGTTGCTTCATGAATGAATGAACTATGCTGTGGCAAAGAATCAATTCAATCAGTTTATGAGAAATATGAATACAAAGTATATCTTCGTGTCGATTTACCCATTTTGCCAGCAAAGTTTGCCTTGGGTAGGTCTTTAAGTCAATGGAAAATTAATAGTATAAGCTTAAGAGTCTACGACAAAGCGTTGGAATACGCGATCGTTATCCTTTTAATGTATTGCATTGAATGCAACGTTTAATAGATGAAATACAATTTTTGATACTGCAGTAACTTTGAAGCACTGCATTACGCCTCTGGTAACAGGTAGTGCCATGTTTTCAACAAATTATAAGAGACATTTAGACTTTCGTTTTTTGACTAGAACACCAAACCGCAAACGTCCAGAGACCACGTGACTACGCCCCAGCGGTTGCGTTTGCCGTTCAATCTTGAGGTTTTCAACGCCAGAGAAGACTCTTCACGTAAGTCATTTCCCTCAAGCTTTTTATACCTATTTATTGAAATTATCTCCCATAAATATAGTCTATTTTTGTTGGTATACCCTTTAACTTTAAATAAAAATATTTATTGAGGTCGATAAATCGTTTAAGTATGTTTATTTGTCAAAATTGAAGTGGTCACTGGAATTCGTGTATTAATATAAATGGCTGCCATGTATATATTCACAAGATGTATATTAATAGTGCTGTATTGGATTTTAACGTGAAGATATCTTGTTGTTATTTGAAAATGCTATGTCAGCAGAGTTTTACCAATGCTTCGCAGTTGTCAATAAAGTCAATAAATGCCAAATGAGTTCAACTTTTTACCCACGCCATTATTTCTGAAACATCATTCAAATCATGTCTGAAAAGATTATGTTTTTGTTAAGGTTATGCTATTTGTAAGCATAAAACGAAAAAAAAACTAGCTGAATTTCAGTATCTTCAAAACTAACCTTGGAACACCTGTCATTCGTTGTACAAAAGGAATTAAAAATGGTGTGAAAATCAAAAGGTCTACATTAAAAACTAAATGCAAACGATGTGTCAAACGGCAAAGCGCTAACTGCAAACCGCTACCTGCAGTTCGCAGTTTGCGGTTTGACGTTCAACCAGAAATCTAAAAGTCTCTATAGTTTGCGTATATAGCTATCCAGCAATTTGCTAAGAACGACATGATTTTAAAGTCTCATCGTAGTTTGTACTTGAGAATGACAGCCAGATGTTTCAGTATATTGTGAATCGGCCCAGAAAAAGTTCTTACGTATGAAATCCATAATGTACATTGCTACAAAAACAAAACTGATTTATTGAATGCTTGTGCTTTTGTTTCGTTCTTAATGGCTCGTCGAAATCGCGTGGCGTAATCTCAAACTCGATAATGAAATTAGCTCGACGATTAGCGGATACTGGAGGCTGTAATAAAGCTCCGAATTTGAGCGTACTGCGGTCATTAGAGCTTCTTTTCTCCATTGATGCTATTCATTGAAGTTTAATGTACAACATTGGTAAGAGAGTTCGAGTTAGCCGTGACTGTGAGTTCAAATTAAGTTGGTGTCAGTCTGCAGAGTTGTGTTGCCGTACTGTTGCACCATTTGTTGCAACTAAATTTTTATTTGGAAAGTGAGATTTACGTTAGCAACTATTTTGACGTGATGAACATCAATACCTTGGGAGCAGTTTAACCCATACATCCAGCGGCAAAATCACGCAACGCATGGACCCCACGCGTGGGAAAATGAGCCCGCGATACATGACGTTGACAAGTATGACATCACTTCCGGTTTGGTTTGAATGGTATAATTGAGTGGATTCCACGCGTGGAAATGACGTCACAACTGTGTCATGCGCTATCGGTATGACATAATTCAGCTGTTGCGTACGTACGCAAGTTAATTTATGCGAGTAAAGGATCAAAATGGCTATAGCACATGCGACCGAATTGACCATATATGCATTCCATCAAGGCCAGAAAGGCCATATAGAAAAAATAGACAGGCCAAAAAGGCCAGTGGACAAGCAAAAAAGGCCAATAAACAGGCCAAAAAGGCCAAAAGGCAGGCCAAGCGAGCCGCAAAGGCCAATCAGGCCAAAATGGGACAAGCGATGGCTGGCTATCCCATCTCACTCCAGTGGCATATAGTTGAAAGGATCTTTAGGAGCAAAATATATCATTGTCAGGGCTGACTAAACATATTATTAAATCAACACGGAATAACGTTTAGAACAATTTATTGCTTTGAATATAACAGCTTACAGTGAATCAAAAGGAAGAAAAATGGGGTATGGCGAACGCGAAAATGTATACATTTTTCGAGCAAAATATGACCTAGGACACCGTTCTGCTTGGTTGCATGGATGAAGTAACACAGACACATTTGAACGTTTGTAACAATATATTTCTAAATGATAACAATTATTAAATACACCAATAGGTAGTTCTTAAACATATTGTCCAGCTCTTACGGTATTTTCTAGCTTAGATCGTTTAACTTTGTACACTGTCCCGTCTTCCGTGAGTACAAGTTTGCGTTTTTGTCCTTTGTGCTCGACGGGCTTTACGTCCAGGACTTTGACTGCTTTACGTTTCTTGCTCGCTGGCAACAACGGTATTGTTTAGTGCACACAAATTAAAATGTTAACCATTTATTGCAGTCTTTCTTCGTTTCTCCAGACTTAGAAAGTTTTCGTTTACGTGTTTGTCCATGTTTTAATGTTGCATCTCTTAAATAAACGTTAAAGCTTCTCTCCATCTCTTCT
>JAOBYK011169750.1:0-22573 GCA_025434845.1 Phenganax subtilis | reverse complement strand
AATATTCGGAAAATGCTTCATTTCAAATTTTTAGCATTTGTCGACATGTCATAGTTTCAGTTGAATGTATGTAAAGCCTAACTGTACAATTCTTGATCATAATATACATCAGCAGCCTGAACAAAAGTCTTGTACTCACTCTTGGCCAACCACTAGAATATAAGACATTTTGGCTTCGTCCTTAAATCAAATCCACCAAAAAAACTAAACTTTGAAAACGAAAGTAATGTTTTAAACAAAAGAACCTCATTTAACATAGTTTCAAGTTGCTTCATTGCTGAATGTTGAAATAGACACCGCATTGATGAAAAAAAAAGTAGGGTATAGTTATTCTGTGACGGTGTTTGATAAGATTTTTGTTTCTTCCTGCGGCGTTAAATTAATTAAGGATGAAGTTTTTTCAAATAAATAGTGTAAAATGCCATTTCCAGATTTTGAAAGACAGTTTAAGTGGACATATGGAGACAAGTACTACTTGCAAGCTAGTACGAAAGGTATGAAGAATTAATAAAATCTCTTGTTTTTTGAAAAAACGACGCTCATAAAATAAACAAAGCTTTTCATAGCCGTGATTGATTTTTTTTCCAAATAGCTTTTCACGATATGCTTGATAGAAACCATGAAGACAGCGATATTGAAAAGGTACAGTTTCACCTTCTGTAAGTAATAAAAGGAGTGCTTTTTAAAGCAAAATAATAATAATATTATGATATAAATAATGGATTTAATAGCAATTTTACAATATAGCTATATTTTTCAATGAGCAGTTCTTTTTAACATTTATGGAGAGAGAACAGTAATTTTAACATTGTGAACTTGGTGCCACGTTCACAAACCTAGAAAATGGAACGCAAAATCTGTAGGCTGGGTGGGCTATAGGTCCACCAAGTTTTTCACCCTGAGGTATTCAATTTTTGTCCAGGTAGATGATCAAAAAACCATGCATTCTAAAAATTAAATTTAAATCCGTTGGCAGGCACAATTGTTGTCCTTTCTTGCCTGCTGCTTTAAGAAACGGAAAATCTCATTTTGCGGGTTTAATGCCAATTGCACACGTCGTCTACATCTCGGCGCCGCAGCCAAGAAGCACAAAATAGTCGCCCCAAAAATGAAAACAAAAACTCTTTCAGAATCAAATATTTGCAATCGTAAAAAACTTAAATATTTCATAAAACAACGTTTTTCAATCAAGGTGATTAGTTTCTATACTTCTAAAAAAAATGTTCTTTCAAAATCCCAAAAATTCAAAATAATTTCAATGGAGCAATACCACCAATCTCCTCCTAGTATAGACGCATCGAAGTCTTGTTTCCCCCCACTTTTTATAAATTGCTGCGCACTCCCCTATAAAAACACACTTTGAACGTAAAAAATATCTATCTGAAAATACTAACTTTAATAATCGTCAGGCTGATACAAAGTGAATGATTTCAGCACAAGAACTTCCAGTTTAAACTGGTCGTAACGATGAAGTTTCATGTAGGAATATAGACTCAAACGTTAACTTCAATGATCGGAGAAAGAAATTTATTGATAGCTTAAACAAAATAAAAAGCTGTTTGTGCTTACTTGACTCTGACGAGCTTTGTATATACTGATTATATACCATCTCAGTACTGTAATCAGTGGCAATCACCAAAGCAATTTGATCGGTTTACAGGAATGTGATTAGAGCAATAATTGCATCTTTTCTGAGATGTTATTCCATCCTTGTCTATACATCTAGTGAAAAATAGTAAAACAGACACAATACGAGAGTTTTGCGTTCTTTTTTGCTGTAAAAATCCTCAAAAGGGAGGAATTCTAATATACAATGTCTTATATTTAAACAGCTTGTACTGATTATTGTGCTTTTTCATCTTTAAAACAGTTTGATTACAGAAAGTTATATAATCAACGAATAAAAGAACGAAATAGCCTTTCTCACGTTACGCAACAAGGAGCCAGTTGTATAACACTTTTAACTACATTTTAACTACGATTTTGTAGTTAAAAAGTAGTTAAATCTTGATTAAGCGATTGTGGTTGGTTGATATTCCTACTTAACTATAGTTTACTTTAACAACGGTTTTATACAACCGTCCCCTGGCCATTAATGCACCATTTTTGGGTGGCAAAATAATTGAATTAGGCTAATGTTGTTTCATTGAAAAAAAAATCAAACCCAGTTTCCCATCTTTTAGTGAACCTGAGACTGCTGCTATCTCTGTGTCAAATTTCAGGGTTAAATTTTGAAATTTCCACGAAAAAATACGATATAACAAAATGTAAATTTTCGGCACGTATTTACGTAGAAAAATTTTGCTATTTAATCCGAATTCTTCCCAAAGATGAAAATAGCAAGTGTCAAACAATAGTTAACAAGCATAGAATTCTATATTTTCTCTTTTCATAAGAAATAACGGTCAAAAACAATGATTTTGCCGCTCAAAATGATGAATTTTAAGGCCAGGTCGCTATTTGTTCCGAGGGGCGTACCACTCGGAAAATAGCGTTTTTATTTTCAAAAATCTCAAGATATTTTTTACAGATTTTGAGGTTTTTTTTAAAACTTGAGTGATTTGAAATCCTTTTTAAGATTTCAAAGAGATTTTTTATGATTTTGCAAGATTTCTTGTATTTGTTTTGAGATTTTAGAGATTTTTGAATATTTTTGTGATATTATATAGTGAATAAGATTAGCGTGATTTAAATTATTTGCAGAGATTTAAAAAAATTTTTTTGGGATGTTTTTAAAGATGTTTGCCAAGGTATACGAGATTTTTCCGGGTGATACGCTCCTCGATTCTTTCTATTACCATTATGCAAGACAAATTTACCATGGACTTAGTAAGAGAATACTGCTTTGCTCTTGCATGTATAGTTTCGATAGCAAACTTAGGGCCAGTTCATTTGGGCCAAAGTTATCTCGGTTAGGGAGGGGAAACATTTCGGTAAATTAGCAAGCGAGATCTCGCCTTACTAATAAATAGTACGAGAAATGAGGTTGTGTTCATATGAGACGAAAAGTTTTCCCGCTTACCGAGATCTCGCTTGTTGAAAGGCGAGATCTCGGTTGGCGGGATAAAATTCTCCCCATGTGAACGCAATTTCCCGCCTACCGGGATAAATTTCTGTTTAGTTAGCAACTTTTCAACAAGTAATTTAACAAAATGGCGGTTGTAGACGTCACAGGCGAAAACTTCCCCCGGTAAGCGGGATAACGTTTCGCCATATGAACAAAACAAAACTACTTGGCTGGTCGAAAACTTTACTCGCCAACCGGGACAACTTTGCCCCATATGAACAGGCCCTTAATTGCCAGATCAAATACAGTAAGAGCTCGGTTTAGAATTTTACTGTAAAGACCAAACGTCAGGTTAAATGTGCTTTGTAGCGTTACGGAAATGTGTATTGTCGATACCTTCTTAAGGGTATTGTTATGTATATTTAGTATGTATATAAGGTAGTTGGACATTGGATAAAGTGCCATTCGACGGCATCTCTCGAACAAGAACAACTAACTTTGAATTTTTTGTGGAGTATAAGTGATGTGTAATCTATATGTGGTAATTTGTAACTTTAGATCGCATATCTGAATAGGATGCCCGATTCCTAACTGTTGTTCTGTTTGCATGGATTAATGTAGTTTAGCTACAAAGCATTTTATACTTGGACGCAGTATAGAGATATGGCACGACCGTACGACCGGAAATTAGTTTTCTCATATAGTTGTTTTTCCTGCAGGGCATTAAAAATTAAGTCTCCGTGGGGCATTACGTATTTCCGGAGTGCTGATTAGCCAATCATATCGCGTAAAACTACGTTGATTAGCGTTTACCATATACTAAGTAATAGTTAAAATACAAGCAACAGATCTGTATAGGGAGTGCATAGAACGAGCCATTGTAAATCCCATACAGATCTATCGCAAATATTTTAACGTAGTTGTGAAAAGCATAATCAGGACAAGCGTTTATCAAAGTTATGAATATCAGCTACAGGGCACATTATGCTTTAAAACAGTTAATGCGACTGCGTTGAACTTTGTCAAGAATTACAGATGCATACATGTTGCCGAAATACTGGACAATAATTGATTGTAACTTTGACTTATTAATTAGTCATGAATTTTACAAAGTTTACGACAATTCTCTTAGTTTGATAACGCTGTAACTGTGACTGCCAAAGCTCGCATGTTTGACAAATGTACACAAAAAACACTGTTTTATAATATCTTTGCTTTTTGTCATCTACATGTGTGTTTTCTAGATTAATTCCAAGCAACTCTTGGACATTTCAAAACGAGCTGTTGAAGAAGGAGAGTTAGATGTCGCAGAAAAGTTTCTTGGCAAGGCAGTACGAAAACAAAAAATTGAAAATGCCACCGGGGAAACAGACTCTGAGCCTTACTATAACTTGGCTGTGGTTCTACAGCAGAAAGCGTCAAAAACTGCCCTTGAGTTACCCAAAAAACAAAAACTCCTACTTCAGGCCACGGCGCTGTACAATTTCGTAAGAAGTTGTTTAAACAAAAGCGCTGTTGAAAGTGAATACACTACGAACCTTTTGAAATGTTTACCTCGGAAAATCTTGGACGTCCAAGATAGCATTATCTTAGCTGCTGGAGGGAACCATTTCGGCTGTAAATTCAATTCTGAAGGTAGAAAGAAAGCGATGAAGCTGCTACGAGAAGAAGCCAAGAATGAATTTGAAGTTATAAATACCAAATACGATGCTGAAACAGGAAATGAGGAAGAACTTCGAAAACTATTCATCAAACAAAGCACCGAGATAAGAATTTTGTTCCAAAAGATTTCATGCAGAGTAAAACAACTTTTGATAGAAATCATCCAAGAATGTGTCGATGTCCTTGGTGAGCCGCCATGCGATTATGAAGTCATACTTCTTGGATCATTGGCAAGAGAAGAGATGACGCCGTATTCTGATCTAGAGTGGGCAATACTAACGAACTCCGAAGAAGAGCATTGTAAACTTTTCTTTCGAAACTTAACTAATCTTGTTCATTTTCAGGTAAGAACTAACTTTAAATTCATTCTTCAAATTCAGCAAAATATTTAAAAAACTAATACTAATAATAGGGTTAAGATGTAGATAAGATTACACTATTCGAACTCGAAAACGAATGGAATATTTTCAATTCGAATTTTGTGCTTATATGTCTTCATAATCTTTTATGCATGGTTAAAAGTGATCCTTAAATGAACGAACTTGTATCCCCATGCAATATTGATTTATTGGTTTCTCTGTACAATGGGAATATCATAGTCATCGGTTAATATCATTGCAGGCTGCTATAGCAGTCTACTGGCTAATCGAGTAAATAAACGTCCTTCCTCAATGATCAATCATTGCAGATTATCAACCTTGGAGAGACCATCTTGCCTTGTATGGATATCGAAGTGTTGAGAGGAGATTGGTTTTACGACGATGTAACTCCACGAGGGCTTTCCTTTGATGCATTCCTTCCTCAGGCTTGCAAGACCCCGTTGGGAAATACATTGGATTTTGAGCTCATTCACAAACCTGTTACAATGGCGAATTTTCAGAGGAACTACTGGCACAAGAAAAATCCAAACTTAGGTAAGATCATTTCTGCATGCTATAGAAAAACTGCTCCTGACAGTACTAACAAAGATGGCGTAAAATAGCCACAAAAGTCTTTACAAAATGCATCCCCAAGTTAATGATAAAGTCACTATAGAGTTATATTGTCCAGTTGATTTATTATTGATTAGATAACCCATTTCTGTAGTTAGATTGCAAATACGACATTACGAGAAATAGATTATACGACAGAAGATAGATAATCGGACTAGACCTACATTGATAGATATCTGACCTCTCTGTCTCAGCTCTTAGTGTTACACTTTTAAACCAAGTCAACTTTCATTCATTATTATCGACAGGAGATATCTTGTTGACTTTTGCACCGCTACATGACGACAAACAGGCGTTATTAAACGAATACAAAACGCATGTTGAGAACATTTTGCGCGAATCCTGTGACTTGGATAGCTGTACTCACGATGTTTTAAGCGCCATACCCACCATGGGAGTTTGCAGAGGACTAAACATTCTTAGAAAGGATGCTGAGCGATATGAACAAACGTTGGACAATTACAAAGCATACGACGGTAAATTGTATGACGTCAAGAAAGAGATCTATCGATTGACAGATCAAGTGGTCGCTGGGCTTTCGAAGGTCTTTTGCGTCGATTCCAATGGCTCTTTCGAAATTCTTGACGAGTTGTGCGAAAGGAATGTAATTTGTTCTATCGCCAAGGATAATCTCGCAAGTGCCGTAGCAATTGCATTAAAATTAAAGCTGAGAACCTACTTTTTGGCTGAAAAACAGGAAGAGGCAATGAAAGCAAAATCTAATGAAGCTACAGAAACAAACAACGCGATATCTGCTTATCATATACCAAGAGAGAAAGAACTGTTTCATTTTTTCTTTGTGTCAACTCCACTGTATGAACTCCTACTTTGGTTTTGCTCCCACGACAAGAACAGTTCAGAACCTTTTGTGAGTTATTCGTTCTTTGACTGCTCTGATGTCGTTAAGGGGCACATACAATGTCGTCTCTTAAACTACGTTACAGCTTTAGATTGTTACAAGCGTGCACATGATGCTGACCCGGGAAACATTGGCTTGCAGCTACGACGGATGAGAATCGAGTTTATGTTAAACAGCAGCCCAGATACCATTTCTTTGATGGATGATATATTAGATGCTTTACTTCAGTCCAACTCAGATCCAGATTTGGCACAGAAGCGCGGAGAACCCAAAGCACCCATCGGCAGCAAATGCGAGCAAAAATCCAGGGAGCAACTAATTGAAATATATCTTCTTCATTCGCAAATTAAATTAAGCCAAGGGGATTTAAAAAGTACCCGAGAAATTCTCGACGAATGTAAGAAGATAGAGTCTCTCAGCAACTTTCACAAGTTTGTGATCACGTTAGAACTTATGAAGATATCTCATAACCAACTTACCAATGCCGAATTTGACGAAATCATCTCCCAACTTACTGCATTATTAAAGGACGAAGGCATCAGTGTCAGAGGACTAGGTTGGTTATACAATCTTGGCGTAATTCTTGTGCGTCACAGAAAAACTGACGAAGCTTATCATTGCTTTCAACGTGCTTTAACGATGGGGCGTGCTCTGTTTGGCAGTAATCTCAACTTCAGTGTCGTCTTGACTTTGTATTGGCTTGGGACGGTGTGTGTTAATTTATTGATGTTTGAGGAAGGAAAATTCTACTTGGAACAAGTTCTTACACAGCTGCCATCATCAAAGGACCAATGTTTTGTTATGATGGTCAAAGATGTCTACCGCCAACTGGCATTAATCGGTACATTAACTGATAATTACAAGGATGCTATTTTTTATTTTGAGAAAACTATAGATTTGACCGTGAGAGAAAATGGCACAAATTTTGTCATCGACTGCATGACATATTGTTCAATTGCAACCGCTTGGTCAAGACTGGATGAAAGCGAAAAAGCATGGCAATATGCGTTAGACGCTAAATACAGCCTCACAAATGTTCTCGATTTACAACAAAGAGCGTCACTGACATGTTGTTTATCCACCACCTTCGTGGAATTGGGTAAGAGCGACGAAGCAATGCTATTGCTGAAGGAAAGACTAACAACAGAACACGACAATGCACTCAAAGTGGAATACCTGAATTGTCTTGGAAAGTTATGTGCGAAGCTGGGTCTAATGAAAGATGCCGAATGCTATTACAAGAATGTTTTAGAAATTCTGAGATTTAGGAGTGAGAGTACACTCGATATTGTGTCAACACTCGTAGATATCTCCAAAATCTCGATAAAGATTGAAAAATCATCTGAAGCAGTCAGCTACCTGAACGATGCTTCAGTATATATTTCGTTTACGGTTGATAACGAGAAGAAATGCTCACACCTAAAGACGATGGCCGAGTGCTGGGAAGAGCTTAAGAATTTTTCCAATGCTCGGAAGTGCTTAGAGCAAGCAATCAAACTTTTTTCAGTATCTGCAGGAAATTCAAAGGTGGCACCAGTCGTTGAATTTGATTTGCATGTTAAGCTGGGCGATCTGGTGGAGAAAATTTTCACAAGCTCGTTATCAAACGATGAAGAAAGCTTTACGTCAGAAAAAAAAGAGCAAATGAAAAGAGCCCAACGGATGAATTATGACAGAGCTGGCGCTGCCCTACGAAAACATTTAGCGACAAGCCTGTCCAACTTGAAAACTGTTCGTCTGTTTCAGCTGCTTGCAGGGAAGTATCGTTCCATTGACTTGGTAGAACAGGAGAAACTGCTGCTTGAAGCTATGAAAATGAGCAAAGATATTTACGGACCAGAAAACACAAATGAGCTAGTTGCGTCCATACTGTTTGATCTAGCCGACCTTTACACAAGTAAACAGGACTACGAAAGCGCGATGGATTTCTTCGATCGTTCACTAGGAATGGAAATGGAAATTCACTCCTCAGATCCATATCATCCTCATATTAGGTATCAAATTTCACTCTTAAACGACCTTTTTTTTGAAACACACAGAGCCAACAGCTGGTAACCACGATGAAGCGAGTTCTCATTTTCCTAGAACGACACAACAAAGAAGCATCGATGAACAGTGAGGAAAAAGCAAGTTGTTTGGTAGAGACAGCAATTTTTTTTTGTTTTTCGAGTGATTTCGAAAAAGCCGAGTTGTTTAACCAAGTTGCTAGTGACATATTGGCTACCCTTCTCGAGGGCGAGACCTCCCAGAATGTATCTCTGGAAAGAATGAGCTGTGATGAAATGAATATATTTTTAAATAGGGTGAAAAACAAAACTCCCGAGGAGCTGTCCATTCTTTTTGAAATATTCAGGGAAATGCACCGTACTGGCTTAGAACGAAGAAACGTCCGCAATAGTGCAAGCAGCACTTTTACGATTCAAGAGCTGATTTGTGCTTCAATATCTGAAAGGATTCAGCATTACACTTCACGAATTGAAACTGGGGATGTGACATCATTGCGCAACGAATCCTTTTGGCGCCTCACTAGCCCAGTAACAATAAATCTTATAATACTAGTAATACTAATAATATCCACAATAATAATTTGTATTATCTTTCTTTAGTAGAAGAGTACAGTGGATTTACTGGTGGAAACCACCACGTAATTTTATTGATGCAAAGTTTTCGATCCAAAAGCCAGGATCGTTATCAGCGCAAAGCCTCAGGCTTTGCATTAATGACGGTCCGGGCTTACGGACCGAAAGCTTTGCATAAATAAAGTTAGTTTCCACAAAACTGTATATTAGAATAGTTAATCACCATGCAAACATTTAAAGAACTTAGTTCAAAGATATTAACAAATTTAAAATGTATTGAATATATAGCATCTGTTAGTTTTAAAACTCTAATCTAGAAGCTGATTTTGTTTGTACTTATTTAAAAGAGCAATAGTCCTTGGGATAAAAGATTGCTCATGCATGTCTTTTAGTGCGAGGTTGTGTATGGAACACTGCAGTTTCTTCTCAGATCATCAGGATGAGACAGCAATAACTGAATAAACTTATTACAGGGATAGTTAACATCGGTTTGAAAGCGTTTTTATTCCTTCACAGCAATATGGTCTCTAATTCCATAATGGTTTTAAAGTACCCTAGGAATACCAAGTATTTTTAGATATACTTTTTGCGTACTCTCGATTTCGTCCACAAGACAATGTCATAGACCGCCCAGATTGCTGCTCCATAGTCTAGCTGAGCTCTGGGGCATTCTCTCAGACAGAATAAACGTTTATTTCCGTTAAACCAATTAAGCTGTCCGCGGCTGTGCCTACTGATCGTTATATACAAACGGTTTCGCCGAAGCTTCTTACCGCCATTCTGTAACTTTGCATGTACAATTGGCGTTCTCCAGTCAGTTCATCAGTTTTTACAAGTTCAGCAACTCTGAAAAACTAGCGTTGACATACGAAAGCTCTCATGATTCTCCAGAGGAGGTGTCTCTACCGTGCAGCCCACGTAACTGCTATCAGTAATTCACGTCTGCAAACAACTATTCATTTCGTTCAAGTTTCCATATTTTGAGTTCATACCTGCGGTTCGCAAGCAATATATGCTTAAGAAAGATTGCTCTTTAAGATTTGAGAAAAGATTTCCTCTGACGGACCAGAAAGTATTTTTAGAAAGTTTTCTAGGAAAAAATTGATTCGCTTATCTGGGGACAAATACTTGAGTCAAGTTTTTTGACGACTAGACAAGTGCTTTTGTTCAAAGGCTTGCGACATATAGCTTCCCAGCAAAGTGCATTTAGGGAAAAACTTGAAAGTACTTTTAAAACTGGTTAACAATTAATACTTAATTGGAAAGCGTTTTAAAGACAGTTCATTACCAGTATACAGCAGTCGAATGTTTTTTACAGGTTTAAAACAGCATATTCTATCATATTTTATTAGAAAATATATCAAAAAAATTCTCTGCAACTTGTAAAAAATTGCTATTGTATTCTAAAAATTGAGATCAAGCCGTCAGCAACATTCGGTACAATATAAATCCATTTAGTGCAATGAAAAATCTTGTAACTTGTGTTACCCTTGTAGTCCTCATCGCCCAAAGCTACTCTCTTTCTCATCTCAATAACACATAATGTTTTGATTCAAATTCTCGAAGTCCCTTCTTCTCAAACATTCTTTTAAGTTCCCTCGCCATCATTTTTTCATCGACGCTAACAATAATAAACTACAACAATATAAGTGGCGTCATTCTGCGTCACCAGCACAAAAACCACTAGCTAAGCAATAAAACTTTGCACATCATTAAAAACCAACTATAATTGCCATATAGAAAAATTATCTTGTTTCGTAAGGCATAAGCATTTTAATTCAAGCAACTTAAATTAATCAGTTTACACTTCAACCGTGCCTTAACGTCTTTGGTAGGGACTTTAAAGGCGTGTTCATATGGGCCAAAGTTACCCCGGATGGCGAGGAAACTTTTCGACCAGTCAAATAGTTTTGTTCTGTTCTTATGGCGAAACATTATCTTGCTTACTGGGGGAAGTTTTCGGCTGTAACGTCTACACCCGCCATTTTGTTAAATTATAGGCGGGGAAATTGCGTTCATATGGGCAGAATTTTATCCCGCTAACTGAGATCTCGCTGTTCAACAAGCCATATCCCGGTAAGCGGGAGAACATTTCGTCTCATATGTACGCAATCTAATTTTTCGTACTATTTGTTAATAAGGCGAGATCTCGCTTGCCAATTTGCCGAAAAGTTTCCTCGCTAACCGAGATAACTCTGGGCCATATGAACAGGCCCCAAGATTCTACGACGGGACCTCAATTACGCAAACTGTGAAATGAGCACTTTTCAATTGAAAGACAAAATCAAAAGCCTAAAGAATACATTTGCGTTTCTATAGCAGTCTATATCACGAATCTAACATATGGAAACTTTTCCTGAAATTCAGAATAAAAAACTGTGATTACGACTTAGACGTTTTCGAAAACTCGGTCGCCCTTGTAAGAACTAGAATTAGGACGCATAACATAAATATCCTCAAACATTACTGTTCTATCAGTAGCTAATGCTGTAGTTCTGTTTGTAAATATTTTTTCGACAAAAAGCAAACCCAATATTGACGGTTGCGTCCTTGAGCTCACGTCGTAGAATCTTTTAAGATTCTTCAAACATCCCAAAAGGTGAGTTCGAGCGACGATGCCGTTACAATGTGACAATGCGCATGCGTAACTTATTTCCGCCTGACCCATTGAAATGAATATAACTGGAACGCTAACTCCTATGATTCAAGTTAATGATTATGTGAAGCCAAAAAATCATCACTCCCTCTGGAAATGAGAAACACTATAATTTCACACTAATTTCATATATTTTGATAGAAAATTTTTCTTGCCTTGAAAGTGTTAATCTTTACAAACATTTTATAAAGATGTATTTCAAGTAGTACCACAATATTTTTCAGGTACAAGCTTCTAGTTTTGTCTAAAACTTTCAATAAATCAGAAAAAGCATAAAATATTGCACGTTTTGTTCGAGGTTTCGTTTTCGGTGACGACTGACGAATTTTATCGCAGTTGTGCCCACTTTGTGCTTATTTGCTTTCATATTTAAAAAATTCAATTACCTCAGGATAAGCACTGGTCAATTTCATAAGGGTTCTGATAGCTCAAAGGGTCAAAATTTCAGAAAACAAAAGCAATAAATTTTTGAAAAAAATATAAGGAAGGACTGGGTCTACCTACAAAAACCGGCTTCAATATCTCCCCTTGATAGAGTTCTCGTTCCAGCAGTCGGTTGTAGAAAACTTTTAACTACGTTTTAAGTACGATTTCGTAGTTAAGAAGTAGTTAATTCTTGAATAGGCGATTCTGATTGGTTGACATTCGTACCTAACTATAGTTAGCTTTAACCACGTTTATATGGCTACAACCGGCCCCAGATATATTTACTTCAATGACGTGACCACATTGTGGCTAAGCTCTTTTGATCGCGTCCTCAAAGTTCAAAATGGTGGAAAAAGGAGTTCGTTAAAGTACAAACTCTTCGTCGTTTTTCAAGCCATCAAACATTAGCATATATAAGAGAGTTTCTGGAACATCTCTTAGTCTTGGAATTCCGAAAAGAACTTTTTGTTTTTTTGTTGTTGCAGATTTTTTGAGTTGGGAAAATTTAACCTTTCACTTAGCGCAAAAATGCGCGACATTAGCAAATCCATGCAGTGGATGCGTAACATGAATTTGACTTCGGACGACGTCATGTTGTCGTCGCGCTGTTGTCGTGGAAATGCGTAATCGTAAGCTCCCTAATGTTTTTTGAAGAGCAGTTAGACGAGCAATCTGTTCAAACTCATTAACAATTCATGTTTTAGCTTCGAGCAGCTGTTGCATCGTGATCAATGAACGGAACGGTGGACATTACGACGTCGTTCTCCTCCAGGCCCTTTCCTGGCTTCAACGTCACTCAATATCTTTCTTGATACAAGATCAAGGTCAAAAAATAAATCTACGTTACTTGAGTTCTTAATTCGGCGTTTTATCTTTTCGTATTATCCCCAAATCCTCGTTTTATTCCCAAATGCGCCTTTAATTCCTGTTCCCGATTCATTTCCAATTCCTTTCCATTTCTGCTATTCCGCTTGACGTTGAAGTTTTTGATAATATTATTCATTAAATTCAAATTGTCCATACCACATGACCGGTCGATTCTTTGTCGTGTTCCATCCTTGTCATTTATTTTCGAGCTTAGGGTGGGATAATAAATTTATCACACAGTGATATTAAATTTATCTGACGCGACTTTTCGCGAGGACTACACGCACCCGCCCAAAACATTGAAAAATGGCGGGAGCTGATAGTTCATTCGTATGCCGTTCAAATATTTGATATAATATAAAATATATAGACCCTCCTCTCGCGGGATTCGGCGAAAATTTCCCTCAGGGATCATATTTCTCTCGGGCTTTGTCCTTGGGGTATATCATCACTTTGAAAAATATTTCTCCGAATCCTCCCTCGCTCTGGGTCTATGAGTGATAATTATTTCGATTGTCTAATGAAATGGAACGATGAAAACATCGTATTTCTTTGATTTTGTGGGTATCGCCAACATTAAAGCATGAAGATAACCCTATTGGTGTTTACAACTGTGCAGGGATACTCAATATACTAGTCAAAATATTTGTTATTATCACACTAAAGTTTGGCTAGAAGAAACTTGAGACAAACAGTTTTCACGCTCTGCAACCGGAAGAGATAAGTTTAGTCAGTTTGCGACTATTGTATACTATTTTGATCAGTGTGATATTTTCGCCGCTCTAAAAAAGTTTCACCGTATTAATTTGTGATTAAAGTATTTTTACACTTATATTTTCTCTTTACGACTTCCACAAGTGCTATTAGAGAGCTTACGCACGCATGACTTCGCGTACGACGTCGCCTTCGTTACGTCATCTTAATGACGGCGTCGTAAATGTGGACGCCGTCAATAGTTCATTTTTAACGGCGTCGACGTACACAGAACGTCGTCGAATCGTTAAGAGCGCATGCTCTGTAGTTTTTCTTGACGTACATTCGGTGAACAAAGGCGACGTCGTCCGTGAAGTCGTGAGTGCGTAAGCTCCCTAATTGCGTAGTTTCGTCGTCTCTCTTTTGTTGCGCTAAAAAATTTAATAGCATTATTCTGCACCCACACTATTTTTTACTCTTATATTTTCTCTTTAGGACTTCCACAAGTGCTCCTTTGTATAGTCTCGTTGTCTCTGTTTTGTTGCGCTGAAGCCTTTGAAAATTATGTGTAATAAGCCTTGTATGGCAAAGCCGTGACAGCACCCAAAGATGAAAGTGCTATTGACGTACGAACTCGACTGCAAATCGCAATATGCTAATCAAAATGTTTATTTACTACAAGTTTGGCTTGGCAAAAGTTGTCCACTACAGTGCTATCAAGGACTGCAGTCTGTTTCGTCTGTGTAGGAATCTTCACCTTAATTCTATACGAATGAAACAGACTGTATAATGGTAGTGGATAAATCTTGGTGAGCAAAAATATTGCCACAAGTGATAGCACACGCACATTTCGCGTGTCTATTTTTTATATCATGTTGGTGTGCATGATAGTCTTTGAATTCCGAACAATTATCTTGGCAAAAATTTCACCGTGACTGACCTTTGTTCAATCAGTCAGCGTGTTCTCGAGAGAATTCATGCACATTATACGTCTAAAATGCTTTAAAAGTGCCTCGAAACAGATGGTGAACAGCAAACAAGTTAAACAAAAAAAACGTAACCATTGATATAGTTAAGTTTTGCGATTATTTTCGATTTTAAATGAAAAATAGGAACAAAGAAGAAATATGTTATCATATATTGCCGTAGGGGGCTTTTAAGTACATGCTTAATTCGACTGAAATTAAAAAGATGCCAATAAAGTCGCTACAAATATAGGCTGTACATGCACCATTCCTGGTTTCAGATCGTTCAAGGAAGGATGTCAGAATAAGCTGGCTGGATAATCACTTTTTTGCAGCAGGTAGGTCATCAGTTTTTCAACATTTTGTGGCTATTAGTGTATCAAAGTACTGGTGAATGTCACCATTTAGAAGACTGTCGATAGCCTTTGAAATTTTCACACATCTCTTTTACAGGGTTATACTCTCTTACCTATTTTACCCTATACAAGCGAAAATTGTAAACTCGTTAATTGTCGTCTTCGTTTAGTTTCCACGCTTGCAATTAGCTTATTGCAGATATGAAATACCTAAGAACAAGTTAAACTGGAGATCGAAGCTTGCAGCAATACTAACCAAGCTTCAAGTTGTTAACAGTAGACTTCATCTCCAAAAGCTGCTTGTTCCACATCTGATAGCATCCATTTTACCGAGCAAACTTGTGTGCCAAATCTTCTTTTTGGTTCACTGAGATTTTTCCTTTCATAAACGTCTGAAAAATTCATGTAGAAACATTCATTCATATTACTAAAACAGTGCATTATATTCACATAACTCGTTGAGTCATATGAATTAAAATGGCTTCCTTTCAGTACCATGGATACAAGCAAGTAATCTGAAATGGGGAGTTCATGCATGACAGATTCGGTTATTTGAATGGTAGATAGCGCTCTCCACCGAATAGTGTTTTTTGCAGCCTTCGTAATATTTTTCATCGATCATTATAAAGTAACATTACGACAGACAGCGATAGATTTAAGTCTCTAATGTTTATATCGTAGACCAAATTAAGTGGAAATTTCAGCATTTTTTGTCCATTTTCTTGAAGGTAGATATATTCAGTATCTAACAAATAGCGCTCTATTCACGTTTCAAAAACCCAGCCGCTGAAGCGACCGTGACATAGCTTTCATTATTTCAGGAGAAATTGGTCCAGGCTACGAGCGCCTTGTTACAGAACAAGATGAGAAAAAATTATGCAGCAGCTTATAATGGTAAAACATAATTAGTTTCTCTAACAATATGTAAATGCAAAGCCGAAGTACAAGAATGTTGAATAAAAATTATTATGATTTATTACAATCGGTGTGTGTAATTCATTACAAGTTATTGTAGAAGTCGTTTAAGCAAACGAGTTAAATTTTTCCGTATTACAACCAATGTCAAATGATAGGCGAAAAAGTACTCCCCGATACAAATTCAGCAAGGCAAAGACTAGTTGCGTTGACACAGCAATTAATAAAATAAACTGTTGACAAAAAGTGTAAAATCTAAAAAGATGGGAAGACTCTGCCAAGAAAAAAGCGACTCTGCATGTCGTAACTTTTAAACGTAAAGTCTATACTCACCCTCGTTCCTATAGGTTCTCGGTTGAGCTTTGCGAGCAAAGTACTAAGCGCGGGGGGTGCTTGGCGAGGTCAGGAGTTGAAGCAGGCTTAACGCGTTGCTCGCGAAGTCCATTAAAAAAGCCTGGGAACGAGGCTGGTCTAAACTCCCTGCATTCGGTCGACGCTATTCTGGTTGAGTTTTGCTGGACGAAATGATCACCAGCTCTTTCTTTGAGTCAATATTCGGAAAATGCTTCATTTTAAACTTTTAGCACTTGTCGGCATGTCAGTTTCAGTTGAATGTATGTAATGCATAACTGTACAATTCTTGATCATATTATACATAATGGCGTGAACAAAAGTCTTCTACTCACTATAGACCGACCACTAGAATATGAGACATTTTGGCTTTGTCCTTAAATCAAATCCACCAAAAAAACTTAACTTTGAGAACGATATTAATGTTTTAAACAAAAGAACCTCATTTGACATAGTTTCAAGTTGCTTCGTGCTGAATGTCGAAATAGACATCGCATTGATGAAAAAAAGTAGGGTAGTTACTCTGTGACGGTGTTTGATAAGATTTTTGTTTCTTCCTGCAGTGTTAAATTAAGTAAGAAGTTTTTTAAATAAATACCGTATAATGTCATTTTCAGATTTTGAAAGACAGTTGCAGTGGACATATGGAGACAAGTACTACTTACAAGCTAGTACAAAAGGTGTGACGAATTAATAAAATCTCTTGTTGTTTGAAAACAACCATGCTGATAATATAAGAAATGCTTTTTATAGCTGTGATTGATTTTTTTTATAAATAGCTTTTCATGATATGCTTGATAGAAACCATGAACGCAGCCATATTAAACAGGTATACAGTTTTACCTTTTATAAGTAATAACAGGAGTACGTTTTGAAGCAAAATATTTAATAGTATAATGACACAAATAATGGATTTAATAGCAATTTTACAATGTGACTCTGCTACAAAGAACACAAAATATATATATTTCAATCAACAGGTTTTTTTTACATTTAATGAGAGAGAACAGTAATTTTAACGCTATGAACTTGGTGCCACGTTCACAGTGTACATAAAACTAAAAAATGGAACGCAAAACTTGTATAAGCTGGGTGGGCTATAGCCCCATCAGTTTTTTCACCCACAGGCATTCAATTTTGATTAAAAAAATTAAATTTAAATCCGTTGGCTGGCACAACTATTGTCCTCTCTCGCCTGGCGCTTTAAGAAAATATTTTGGAAAATCTAATTCTACGGGTTTAACGCCAATTGAGCACTTCGCATACCTCTCGGCGCGCAGCCAAGAAACACTATAAAGCCGTCACCCCAAAAATAAAAACAAAAACTCTTTCAGAATCAAAATTTGCAGTGGTAATTAAAGAACTTAAATACTTCATAGAACAACGTTTTTCAATCATGATGATTAGTTTCCATACTTCTAAAACGAACTGCTCTTTCAAAATCCCAAAAACCCAAAATATTTTCTATGGAGCAATCCCACGAACCCCCTCCTACCTTTTAAATTGCTGCACGCTCTCCTTTAAAAGCACATTTTGAATGAAAAAAAGTCTGCCTGAAATTTTTAAGTTCAATAATCGTCAGGCTGATACCAAGTCAAGGAATTCAGCTAAAAAACTTCCCGGTTGAAACTGGTCGTGACGATGAAGTTTTACGTAGGAATAGGTTCAAACGTTAACTTCAATGATCTGAGAAAGAAATTTTTTGATAGCTTAAACAAAATAAATAGCTCTTTGCGCTTACTTGACTCAGACGAGCTTTGTATTTATTCGTCACATATCTCTGTTCTGCATGCTTTCAGTGGTAATTAGCAAAAGCAATTTGATCAGTAAACAGGAATGTGATTAGAGCATTAATTGCATCTTTTCTGAGATATTATTCCACCCTTGTATACATGCAGCTAGTGAAAATTAGTGAAACAGACACAACGTGTGAGTTTTTCTTTCTTTTATGCTGTAAAAATTCTCAAAAGGGAGGATTTCAGATACACAATGCCTTAAATTTGAACAGCTTGTATTTTCGTGCTTTTTCATTTTTAAAAGAGCCTGATTACGGAAAGATATATAATCAACAATACAATATCATACAATTTATTTAATAACGGTAAAAACGTCAGTAACAGACCATTTACATTTACGGAAAAGTAATCTTAACTGATTTACAAGTTTGCCGAGTGGGAATCACTTATAGATTATTATAATAATCATTCAAGAGTGAAGCTTTCGTATATTCTGAGGTAGACTATTCCATAGATGTAGGCCACTATAAGAAAAGTTTCAATTTAAATAGTTGATGCGTGGCTTGGGTAAAGACATAGCTTTGCCACTAAATTTCTCAAAGTATATCCTATGCCATGATTAGAGAAGAGATTTTGTGGATAATATGGTGCATCCCCTTCTACAGTATCTAGACGACTTGACTTGCCTTACGTTTTTTACGTCGTAATAAGCAATGATCCAAGTGCAAGTAATCTAAGAGAATACTAGCGTTTGTATCATCGCTTGATCTCATGATGACTCTGACAGTTCGGTTGTGCAGTTTCTGTATTTTGTTGCTAAGCCCCCGAGTCCATCCCGCCATTTTTGGGTGGCAAAATAATTGAATTACAAAGATGTTGTTTCATTGAAAAAGAATTAAACAAAATTTCCCGTTTTTTAGTAAACCCGAGACTGCTTCCAACTCTGTGTGAAATGTCAGTGATAGATTTAGAAATTTCTCAAAAAAATACAATATGAATAAATGTAAATATTTGGCACGTATTTAAGTAGAAACATTTCGCTACTCAATCCGAATTCTTACCAAAGATGAAAGTACCAAGTGTCAAACAATAGATAATAAGAATAAAATCCGATATTTTTTCTTTTGATAAGAAATGACGATCAAAAATAATGATTTTGCCACTCAAATATGGCGGAGTATAAGGTCTGGTCGCTCTTCGTTCCGAGGGGCGAATTACTCGAAAAACTGGAAATATGTTTAAATAATCTCAAGATGTTTTTACAGATCTTGAGATTTTATTAAAACTTGAGTGATTTCAAAGACTTTTTAAGATTTCAAAGAGATTTTTCCTGATGTTCCAAGATTTCTTGTATTTGTTTTGAGATTTTTAAGATTTTTGGAATATTTTGTGATATTAAAATTTTAAATATTTTAAGATTGTCGTGATTTTATTGTTTTTGTAGAGATTTAAAAAAAATTTTTGAGTTTTTAAAGATTTTTGCCAAGGTGTACAAGATATATCCGAATGAGACGCTCCTCAATTCTTTCTATTACCGTTATAGAAAGCAAATCTATCTTATAGTAAGAGAATACTGCTTTGCTGTTACAACTAGTTTTGATAGCAAACTTTCGATAGCAAAGAGCTGAGTTTAATATTCACGGTAAAGACCAAACATTCAGATTAAAAGTCGTTTATTACAAGACTCTACCGCAACGACCAGTGTATTTACTTTTCTCCTAACAGTTGTTTTTCTGCAGGGCACTATTAAAACTTCCAAATTTTCCGTGGAGCATACGTATTTCCGGAGCGCTATTTTCGCCAATCATATCGCGTATCTGTCGCCATTTTAACGTACTTGTCAAAACAATAAGTAGTACATGCGTGTATCAAAGTTATAATACCACTTATGACACACACTGTGCTTTAACAAACTTAATGCTAGTTCGTTCAACTTTATAGAAAATTGCAGATGTAGGCCTATAAATGTGACGGAAATACTGGATAATGACTGTAACTTAGACTCATTTAATTAGTCATGAACTAAAGTTTTTACCGACAATTCTCTTAGTTTGATAACGCCGTAACTGTGGCTGCAAAACCTGGCCATCAGGGCCGTAACTATACAGGGGAGAATTTGGGGGTGGTGGTGTCGCAGCTACCAATGCTGCAATATTGGAGTTTTGTCGGGCAAATTTAACAATTGAAGACACGCTCCTAAGGCAAGAAAGATGCTATAGAACATATTTTACTTTTTCTTAAAGTCAAGAGCGAATATAAGATTTTAAATTGTTTTTAGTACGTGTTTTCTTAAATACAGAAACCTTAGTATAAATAGGGGTAACTGTTTATGCCTATTCTTCTGGCAATTGGGCCACGCCCTTCCTGGTTTTTTTCCTTGGACAAAATTTGCCTGCACCCCCTGAGCAGAACATCCAAGTTACAGCCCTGACAGGCATGTTCGACAAATGTACACAACGTAACGAATACTTTTTTATAATACCTTTGCTTCATGTTATGTACATGTTTGTTTTCTAGCTTAACTCCAAGCAACTCTTGGATATTTCAAATCAAGCTTTTGAGAAAGGAGAGTTAGATATCGCAGAAGAATATCTCGGCAAAGCAATACGAAGGCAAAAACTTGAAAATGCTGCCGAGGATAGAGACCCTGCACCTTACTATAACTTAGCGGTGGTTCTACAGCAAAAAGCATCAAAAACTTTCATCGAGTTACCCAAAAGGCTAAAACTCCTACTTCAGGCCACGGCGCTGTACAATTTCGTGGGAAATTGTTTAAACAAAAGCACAGTTGAAAGTGAATTCTCTAAGAATGTTTTGAAATGTTTACCTCAGAAAATCCTGGACATCCAAGATAGCATCATCTTAGCTGCTGGAGGGAATCCGTTCTGCTGTAATTTCAATTCGGAAACGAAAAAGAAAGCCATGAAGCAGCTACGAGAAGAAGCCAAGAATGAATTGGAAGTTATAAATGCAAAATACGATGCTGAAACAGAAAGTGAGGAAGAACTTCGGAAACTATTTATCAAACAAACCACCGAGATAAGAAATTTGTTTCGAAAAATTGCATCCAGAGTAAAACAACTTTTGATAGAAGTCATCCAAGAATGTGTCGATGTCCTTGGTGAGCCGCCATGCGATTATGAAGTCATACTTCTTGGATCATTGGCAAGAGAAGAGATGACGCCGTATTCTGATCTAGAGTGGGCAATACTAACTAACTCCGAAGAAGAGCAATGTAAAATTTTCTTTCGTAATTTAACCAATCTTATTCATTTCCAGGTAAAAACTAAGTTTAAATGCATCCTTCAAATTAAGATCAATTTTAATACCAATAAAATAAGATCAAGATGTAATCTTAATTAGATTACACTATTCGAACACAAAACTGAATGCAACATTTTCAATTCAAATTTTACTTATATGGCTTCATAATAATTTATGGTCAAAAGGGATCGTAAAGTGAACAAACTTGTATTTTCCATGCAGTATTGATTGCATGGTTTCTCTGTACAATGAGAATATCAAATGCATAGATGTCGGTTAATATCACTGCAGACTGCTATAGCAGTCTACTGGCCAACTCAGAAAAGAGGACTTCTTCCATCATCATTTTTTGCAGGTAATCAATCTTGGCGAGACCATCTTGCCTTGTATGGATATCGACGTGTTGAGAGGAGATTGGTTTTACGACGATGTAACTCCACGAGGGCTTTCCTTTGATGCTTTCCTACCTCAGGCTTGCAAGACCCCTTTAGGTGATACAATGGATTTTGAGCTCATTCACAACCCTGTTACAATGGCAAATTTTCAGAGCAACTACTGGCACAAGAAAAATCCAAACTTAGGTAACGTTGTTTCTGATGCTATAGGGAGAAATAGAAGTTACTGTATTAACAAAGATGATTTAAAACAGTATCAAGAAAGTTTAAGAAAAAAGCATACCAAGTAGTTTTTTTGTCGATGTGGTATTTAGAGAACCCGTCTCTGCCTTTAATAGATTGCGAGTACCACATTATAATAGGTTATACGACAGAAGATGTATAATCGGATTCGACACAAATCGATAGATGTCTGACCTATTCCTATTAGCCCATAGTAACTTTTATTTATTGTCTCGTTAGGAGATATTCTGTTGACTGTTGCACCGCTACATGACGACAAACAGGCGTTATTAAACGAATACAAAACGCATGTTGAGAACATTTTGCGCGAATCCTGTGACTTGGATAGCTGTACTCACGATGTTTTAACCACAATACCCACCAGGGGAGTTTGCAGAGGACTGAACGTTCTTAGAAAGGATGCTGAGCGATACGGACAAACGTTGGACAATTACAAAGCATACGACGGCAAATTGTATGATGTCAAGAAAGAGATCTATCGGTTGACAGATCGAGTGATCTCAGGGCTTTCGAAGGTCTTTTGCGTCGGTGCCAATGGCTCTTTCGAAATTCTTGACGAGTTGTCCGAAAGGAATGTAATTTGTTCAATTGCCAAAGACAATCTTGC
>JAOBYK011167528.1:0-22605 GCA_025434845.1 Phenganax subtilis | reverse complement strand
GATAGGACTCAGAGTTTTAATTAGGCCAATTTGAATCATTTGACTTATCAAGTGTTTGAACCGCATATTTGTGGATACACAGTAGGAGTGACAAAAACAGCTTTAAACTAAAGTGCAAAAAAGGCTGTGCTTTACAAAAAGTATAAAATCTTGTAGTGGCATTGTACAATATCAAATCTGCTAATGGTTGAACAAAAAAACTTAAAAGTGACCAAAGTCACCCGGTTTTCAAAGTCACCCCAGTTTACGGTACATCAAGCATTCCCGTAAACAGAAACCCTAACCCAATCACATCCATGAACGATGTCACCACCCCACTTGTTCCCACCCAAGAGAACTGCAAACCAGCTACTCTCATCACCCAAGGTATCACCACACCACCAGTTGCTGCATACCCTAGTTTGGTTCAAGCTCAATTGTCAGCAATCGCAAAATTATTTGAAGTCCAAACTCAAAACCAATTATCTTTGACTGAGTCAGGACGTGTTAGTGGTGATTCTTGACAATACCAGATATGGATAAGAGCCCTCGAAACACTCATAGAAGGCAGAGCAATTAATCCTGCTGAGTGACTTCACTTTCTTGGAGATTATGTGAGTGGAGAGGCAGAGGCATAGCTAGGGCAGAAGCCCGGAGGCCCGGTCCCTCCAGGCAGAATTTTGGGCCCTGCTTGAAAAATTTTCTTTGAAAAACCAATAAAACCTTCGATTAAGGAGCTTTATGCTCGCAGTATGGCAAAAAGTCTACAGCGTGTACACGTCACAATGCACTAGCGTAAAACCTGAAGTTTTGTTTACTTATTTGCAGAAAAAGCTTTACTGAACTGTTTGACCCTAAGTACTTCTGTATAACTGATGAACTTGTCTACCTTCAATATGCTGAAGTATGCTAATTAGTTGCTGGGGTCATCTGTTGTGGTAAAGTGAGTAGGCAACTTAGAAATTGAGCACCGTTTCTCTCACGAAGTGACAAATTGCGTCATTTACTATGTAATAAATTACGTCATTTATTGTGAAACAAAATTCAAGACAGCAAATATGCATTGAAATAAAAATGCCTGTTGTGTATTTGCATGCAGACTTTTGCTGTTGTAATCAGATATTTTCTCTTTTCAATCCCCAGCAACTAATCACTCAAGTGAGCGTCTTGTTACTTTTTTAGCCCTAAAGTCTTTTTAGTTTTTACTTGGGATCAAAGTAGGGTTACATGAAGTTTTGACCTATCTATTCTTTTGCTGCCAAATGTTCAACAACGTGGGTATTTGAATTTCAAATTTCTTTGAAATGTATGGTTTGTCACAATCTTCAAAGACTTTAACTACTAGCGGATCAAGCTCACAGCATTTTCGCCCACAATCAAGACCTGTGCTTCAAAAGGAACATCCAAATTATAACTATAAAATATTCTTCTTTTATGATGCAGAACATAAGCGAAGTGTACTTTTAATATCTCACATCAAAACCAGAAGCCTGAATCATATCACATGCGTCGACAATTCCTTACACCCATCCGTCCTGTTTATAACAATATTTTGTTCTATCACCATATGGAATTGTTCAACTCACATACATGTCATCCTGGCCCCAGCTAGATTTTTACTGGTCCCCCTTGACCAAAATTCCTGGCTACGCCTCTGTGGGGAAGCTATGGAAGTGGTAAATGGTTTCATGCTTCTTGACGGCAAAGATGCATATGAGAAGGCAAAGGATATGTTAGCAAAGAGACTTGGTAATCCCTTTTCTGTTGCAAACAATTTCGGAAGAGGCTTGATGAATGGGAAACTATTGTGCTGCATGATCTGTAGGTCTCAGGAAATATGCAGACTTCTTAATTCAGTGTGAAAAGGCAATATAGAAAGTGAGCAGTCCTTAATGTATGGAGTGATGATCAAGGAAATTTCTAGCTGACATCCAAACTGCCAAAACCTGAGTGGTCCAGAAACAAAACTATCTCTATTAACAACGCACGCAGAAAAATGAAGTCACAGCAAGTCTTAAAATGAAGGGTATGGGGTGTAATATCTGTCAAAACTATACTTTGAAGTTCAATTTTTCAATTGAAATCCATAATTTTACTTTTCGAATTTGCATTTTTGGTATTCATATTTAGAAAGTATCATCCAGTGTTTCAATTGGTTAATACCACAATTATGATACTTAAATTTGAAATGTTGCCTTTGTACAATGATAACTTGCAATTTTGAGAACTGTCATTTTGCAGGGCAATCAAAAAACAATTTTTGACTTAATAACTTCACTGCCAAACACAATGCTAAGATTTGGGTGATGGCAGATGCTCAAGAAACAAATCTAGTGAAAACACCAATTACAAACGAGCTCAAAAACATTCTTGAATCGATTTTGAGAACATTCACCTCACCAAATATTGATGAAACCTGGTTGATATTGTTAATTATCATCTGCAATGGGTTTACGATATAGTTGTGAGATATTCAGCTTTGCAGGACATTTATGAGAGAGTAATAAGCTGCATAAGGAACGCAACAGGATGGTTGGAGTTTTCATCATATCATACCTTGCACAGCCGAATTGCCGAGAGAGTGTTTACAGGAGAAAAAGACGACCACGTTTACCCATTCCTTTCAAAAATTAAACATTCTTATCAGAGAAAAATTTTAAAATGTCTGAAGCAGCTAGCGTTGTTGAGACCAGTAAAAGTAATGTTGAAAGACAAATGAATGCACTTGGTCTCATGTCAAGAGCAAAGTATACTCCCTTGACTGACCATCAACTGGACAACGTGATAAATGACATCCCATGAGATTTCCCAAACATCGGCTGCAAACGAATAACAGGTCTTCTACATGCCCAAGGAGTTAATGTGTAGCAGATATGTATTCATGTATCGATGCGAAGGGTTGACCCACATGGAGTTCTTTTAAGAGTTCTCAAAATAAATGTTTTCCAAAGATGACAATACATGGTTGCAGATCCTCTTTCCCTTTGGCATATTGACAGCAATCATAAGTTAATCAGGTAGCTGGTTGTAAAATAATTATTTTTGCATTTTAGATTTGATATGACCAGATAATCTTAATTGGTATGACTTTTCTTAACTCACATGCACATAGAAACAATTAACAAAACACAGACCATTTTTCTTGTCATTGCACAGTTAACAGTTTATCAACAGTATTCCAACATTTTCTTTCAGCTGTGCAACAGTTTGGCCTTCCATCGTATGCATAAAGGAGGTGAGAACACCGATATTACCCAGTATATGTTATCACATCCCTTATGAGGTTCTGACAGCAACAGTCATATTGCGGGAAAAAGCGTACAGGACCAAAGAATGGAGAGATTATGGCGGCATCTCTTTATTTGTTGTACGTACGTTTTCTATAACCTTTTCTATCACATGGAAAATGAACATTTGCTTTCAAACGAAATTCACTTAATGGCAGCATAGCATTTTGTGTATACTCCAAGCATTAACCAACATCTGAAACAGTAACCCCCACAGTAAAGCTCCAATTAGCCCTGAGTGTAAGCAGTCCCCTGAAAAACTCTAGGTAAAAGGCATGCTATCCAACCCTTTGAGGAGAATCACTGATGAGTTAACTTCTGTTAGTTTCTTCATAAGGAAGTTCTTCCAGATTATTCATATAAATAGTTTTATTATTGTCTGACGTTTTGGTTTCCTTTGCGGGAACCATTATCAAAGACTTAAAGTTACAGTTGTAAAAATTATTTAGCGTCAATGGTATGATGACGTGTCCAGTGTTGCGTGATCTTTTAGAGCGTGCGCTTCTCCTTTTCAAGAAGTCTAAGATATGTTTGTGGAAAATTACGACCAGCATTGATTGCGTTAGTATTTAAATTAGTGTACCAGCTCTCAAGAAACATTTTACTAAAATAATTGGATTCAAGTTGTAAACATTTAGCATTTTCCCAGTCTTCATTATGTTTAGTTTGTTTGTACAACTATATTGTTGGTTGTATCACCATATGCTGTACTATGCTTGTGTTCCTTGACCGAAACATCCGACAATAAGAAAACTATTTATGAGAATAATCTGGAAGAACTTCCTTATGTAGATATTAGTAATCCCGGATTCAAACCTTTTGAAGAATTCTGTTAGTTTGTTAATTCATGGTATTCTCACTGGGTGCATTACTAAACAATACCATATTAATGCATAAAACTAAATGAGAATCTGAAGTTACATTAGAGTAATCACATGAGCTAATAGGTTTGGTATGAAAGGGAGGAAAAACAACAATTTTTCACAGTTTGCCAAGAACGCAACATGAACACGGAAAAAAGTATCCTTGCATTAACACATTGTTGCAGCCGAGCTTGGGAAGAATTGCAGTTAGGGATAACCCTGCAAGGCCGGCAGTTCAACCCATTGCTGTTGATATTGAAGCAGTCTTGGCAAAACATCAGCCACCCCTGCAACAATTAGAAAATGATGGACACATAGGTGAGATTACTAACCCGAAAAATCAGCCGGTACAGCCTCAAGAGCTGTCTCGTTCTCAAGTGCAGGTTTGTTTGCAGCATATACTTTGCGTAAAGTTAGCATTTTTCTTAGATTCGCCTTTACTGCAAAAACAAGGCTTTTGTAGCCATCTTTCCAAATTGCGCTGAGATTTATTCATACATCGAGTTCTCCCTGGGGCAGTGGAATTCCTTTTTGCTTTCTGTGCAACAAGAGAGACATTCTTAGCACTCCTTACATTCCGTGAATGACGGGATACTTGTGTTCAAGGCCAATTGGATGTCATGCTGTCTGCGGGGTCGAGTTTCTGTATGTTACTCTTCCCAAACATTTTATTTGCCAAGTAAAAATTGACTTGAAGATAGGAATGCTTATAGAATATTATTAAAATTTATCTCTTGTTTGGTTTATTAAACCATATAGGCTAATTACATGTAATTTATCAGCATCATAGGCATTTTCCTGATGTTCCTCTTTACTTTTATAATCTACATGGTTTAGCATGCACGTATTGCTATGCAATACAGTAGGTAGAGGAATTTCTAGATACACTTTTGGTAAAGTGATATTGTGTTGTTTCTGCCTTTGGTGAGGCAGCGCACTGTGGAAAAATTATTTACACAGCTTGTTATCGTAGAGCTAGTGGACCTTTGTAGAGGTCACGTAAATTACATATGCTTTGGGGAAGCGGTATTTCTTTATGATGCTTTTGTGGAAGCAATTTAACACTATTTACATGTTTGTTGAAGCTGGCTAGATTGTTAAGCTTTGGGGGAAGCAAAAATTGTAGCTAATTACAAAAAATTACCTGCCGTAAATAATGTAATGACCCATTGGGGAGGTTGCATGAAAAAGTAAAAAATATTTTAAAAATTTTCTGCGCAAACATTGCATATATTTCAAGTCATGTGACCACGAATGAGTTTAGTTTTGGTAGGAGGCTTTAACATTATGTAATGCACATTATCCCGGCAATTGGTCATAAGGGTAGTTGGCTATTATTGATAACCGAACCATAAGATGCAGCCATATACAGCTTCTAACTGTTTAGTGATGCTAGGTTTCCCTCTACTTTTATAGCCCCTGACACTCGAGTCGTTACAGAAAAAAGTCATGCTCTGTCAGAAAAATTTGCAGACTCATACAGTTACAGCCTCCTTTCAAAGCTTACGAAGAGAACTCCAAAAACCAAAGGGAGTGTTTGACCCACATACGGCTCTGGCAACATTGGAAAGCTTGGTGGATATTTCATGTGATCTAGCGGATCTGGTGGCGAATTGCTATAATGTTGTTTACAAGATATGTAGATCTCTATTATATCATTCGCAGTTTCAAGTGATCTTGATGAAGTTAGTGGGGGATACAGAAGACGTAGAGGTAGCAAAAATTATAGAAAAGACGTTGCATCGACATTTTTCACCTGTTCCAGGTCAACCTTCCCAGGAAGCATTGCTAGCTTACCAACAATTTCGTCCTTATTCAAAGTCCCCTGTTTATTGTTTCAACTGCCAAGACCTGGGTCACTTTGTGAGAGCATGTCCACTATGCTCACAACAGCATTAGGATTAATACCTATGACTACAGTATTCCAAAAATATACTCTGATGTAATACTTTATTTGCTAGGACATTAATTCCAGTTACTAGATGAAATATAGGATAATAAAAAAAGGAAAAACAAAATACAAAAAAATAAATAGAAAATGAATAAATAGCAACTGAATGTATACTCAAATGCGTTTTGTTACTGATACATGTTAAGTGCATAGCTACACCACGTCACGGATTGAGCTGTGCCCAGGCATCTGAATGGTTTAGGCGATGTCACGATCGAGCAATTGTCAACTAAGTTAAAATTGTAACGTCAAAAAAGTATTAAATCAGACTGAAATTGATCACAAAGGCTTCATGTGAGCAAAACAACGTGCAAGTGAAGCAGGGCCACTTTTATTTCAAATAAAAAACAAAAACAAAAACAAACAAACAAAAGCAAAATAGAAAGCAAAATATACTGATGCATGTAAATATGATGTTAACAATATAAAATATTCCTAGATGTCTGGTTGATCTTTCCCAGATTTTGAATTGGCTATTCAAGAAGCTATTGCATCCCCTGTGCAATTAACTTGGTCCTCTTCAACAGGTGACGCTTTCATGCTAGCTCAGTCAGCAGCCTACATTATGTGCTATATTCTAATACATCTCGGTTACTTCATTGGACTGAAGAAATCAATTCTAATACCCAAGCTTGTGGTCCCATTCTTGGGTCTACTCGCAGACTCCACCAAAAAAGCTTTTTTACCCTCTGCATGAGAAGAAAGAGCAGTTCATAAACCTTCCAAACTCTATACTACAAAAGAAAACGGTCTCACAAAACACGCTGCAGAAGTTGGCTGCAAAATTTATGTCATTTACATAAAAATTATGTCATTTACAAAATTATGTCATTCACTAGTAGTCCGAGATGTGTGCTTGTATGTATCGTCCTCTTTCACATTTTTGCCAGATTCATTAGCCATTTCTGTGCAAACCTCATGTAATTTGGCACGAATGCGCACCATCATGGAAAGAATTTACATTATTTCTGTTTCTGCTCTTTCTGTGTCGCAACTTCCGTTTCCCCATCTATTATATATTTGCGTTTCCTCATCTTTTATGTACATGAATTTATGATGTAACATCGATTTATTTGAGCATAACATTGGTACATACACACATAAGATTGACGTATTATGTATAACATCATCATTCTATTAGTTTTCAACTTTTTGTCCCTAAAAAAGCTTCATACTTGTGTATCGAGGATTACTGTTTTTAGGTTTTCTTAAAAAAGAAATCAGACTTCAAAACAATTTAGGCTTAAATTAAAGATTGTATGATAATTACCTTTCCTGCCAAGTCTTACGACTCAAAACAAAATAGAAGTGTAGATATTGGGCGACAAAAGTGCAAAATTTTGCATATTTTGTGGCACCGCCATGATGTACATCCAAGCGAACTTGCGATCGCAAAGCAGTATTACCTCATGACGTCACTGCACGCTTTTCGCGGGAGCGCTTTAAATTCAAATTGAAGTATATAGTAAATTTGGAAAAACTACAAGCGAGTTTCTTTTATTATTTCTAAGTGATGTCACACTGCATGGTACCTAGTTGCACTAATGGCTCAAGGAAAACAAAAGAAAGCGATATATCAACTCACCGTTTGCCAAACGAGCAGGAAATGTGCAAAATCTGGCAAACAATAATTCGTCGTGAGAACTTACCAAAGACCAACTTGTGCTACATTTGTAGCGTGCATTTCACCGCAGATTGCTTCGACAGTTCGTTTAAAGTTCAGTTTGGCTTTAAAGCAAAAAAAAGCTTAAAACCTGGAAGCATACCTTCAATATTTCCATTCTCACACCGCAAACCGGAGCGAAAAATATCACACAGGAGGCAGCAAATCATAGACACAAAGGCTAGAGACGAGGTACTATAAATTACAAATGATAGTATGACAAATGCAGCAGGTGCCAAGAGCATGGGTCTGGTCAGTTTTTTTTTCAGTTTAAGTAAATTGTGCATCAGCACTACCGAAATATATATTTCATTGGTTGGGACTTTAAAATATTTCAATTTGAGAATAAGTTAGGGAAGGCGCATTCAGCACAACAGGTGACACATGGTCCAGTGCAATAGGATATAGATTATTATATATTAGTATCCATGATGATGGAAAAACCAAATTTTAAACTCACCTTTTATGACTAATATCAAAGAACAATTTTCTCAATACCCTATAAGAATCATCAAAATCGCCAGAAAAATTTCTGGCAACAAATGCATCAAATTTATATTTGAAAAACGTATTATTTAAAAACATTTTAACGTGCCACTTTTCATTGATTTCTGACATTTTATCACATTTCAATATCTCATAGTAATTAAAGTACAACGGTTTTAAATGATTTAAAACTAAATCATTTGTCATGGTAAACCTTTGCAAATATTCATCGCACTCACCATACAATTCGATTATAGCACTCATCGTATAAAAAAAACAACTACATCGAACCCTTCATCAAATGTGAGTTCCTCATCGTCTTATTTGAATTGAAAATGCAGACGCTTTAATAGCCTACTGCAATAAGAGAGCAGAAAGCCTGAAAATGGAATGCCCAATCATTGACGCAATACATCATATAATTCAAAAATCAAATCATTCTTAAGAAATTAGGTAAATTTTAGAAACGTATGAAGACATCAAGAAAAAAGAAGAGGAAACAAGGAAGCTTTGTAATGAGTATCGTCAGGCAAAGAAAGAGGCCGAAAAAGCTGACAATAAGCTCATGAATCCTAAAATCACAGGAGAAGAAGAAAACAAAATGGCAGATTTTCTCATCGCTACAAAATTAGTTCTAAAAGCAATTCAATGTGAAGATCTCGACAAAAGTTTTGAGTATTACGATTTAGTTGTAAATAAACCCGAGAATTTCCTGTAGATGATATTTTAAAAATGAAACATCATTGTAAATGTGAGAATTCTTTCCCCGCTTTTTACGCTAAGCAATAAATTTTTCAAAAAACAAAATTCTTGTCCCATTTGATTTTCTCAAAAAAAGTCTTGGCCAATTACAATTTTAAAAATCGAAATTTGTGCCACATCATTCCAATTTTTTAAAAGGAAATTCACAACCAATTATAAGTTTTAAAATCAAAATTCATGCCACGTCATTTCCGACTTCAAAAAGGATAAATACGTAGACATATTCGCACCACAACAAACACAAACACGATGATGTTCTTCATGACAGAAAACGATCTTCTCGATTAGTGTAAACGAAGAGCTCAACATAGAAACGAATTAATACATATAATTTGTTAAAGGGGAAGTCAGACTTCAGAAACACTTAGGTTTAAATTAAAGATTGTATGATAATTACCTTTCCTGCCAAGTCTTACGACTCAAAACAAAATAGATGTGTAAATATTGGGCGACAAAAGTGCAAAGTTTTGCATATTTCGCGGCCGCCATGATGAACATCAGAGCGATCCATCCAGCGATTGCAAAGCAGTATTACCTCGTGACGTCGCTGTGCGCTTTTTGCTTCTAGCAAACATTTTTACAATACTAAAGACTAGAAATACACAGCGAAATTTTAAAGACTATATGGAGTTTTCAGACAAATTGTCGAGTGATACTTCTTCAAGATATAGCTCAGATGACAGTAAGGAAAATATTATGATCGAAGGTGGTGCAGGATTGATCCAACCTTATGCATTTCAGCCAGTTGAAGATGTAGATCTGATGACAATGTACCTGAGGAAATGGCGATTGAAGTCTCAAATTCTGAGTCCAATCATTCTTCAAGACTTGAGAACACAAACTGGTAAAATTGTCTATTGCTATTATTGATTGGCGCAATCGTAGCATAAAGTTTTGTCTTCTATTTTGCAATGTTTTCAAATAATTTACTTTGTCCAGAAATGTATATAAAGAACAACGATGCTTTGTTGGTGTTTTTGCACTCACTGCCAGATAATGGATAGAGAAGAAGAGTTTGTGTGCTTCCAAGAAATCTCTGCCTTTGTATCTAAGAATGAAGAAATAGCCCAAGTTGAGCAGATTCCTGTCCCTGGCTGTATCACAGATAACCCTGGATTCCAAGCAGTGTGTTTGAATAATTGGGTATTACAGGCTGCTTGGAACCAGTACAGACAGCAATATGGCACCAAAGCATTTCAAGGGCCTGAGCATAAGAAGCAAAGGCATATTGCTTATAGACAGCTTGTTCGATGGTGTCTGGGAATACTAGGGAAAGAAATTAGATTTCCTCTGCCATCCTGTGCAGTATGCTGTATCAGGGCACATTTACCTCCTCCAGGCTTAGAAGAAGATTTTGTTTTTGAGAGATTTAGACCTGCACATGAGTAATATGCTAAGGTATAGTCAAACTCAAATGTATTTTCCAATGAATTTCTAGTTGCCTCATGTGTATTATGTTTGTTTCTTTTCAACAAAAAACAAGAGTTACTGTTTGCCCATTTGCGACTTATGAGCTGCTATCACATTGTCTTTGCTGGGTCTTGGAGTTGGAGCAATGTTTTTTGGAATGCTCGTTCTGTCGGAAAGCATTGATGGCAATCTGGTTTTCATCATTTTCATTGAGCGAGGAGATAACATTTATCAACTGATGAACAAAATCAAATGATTTCTTCTCCAACACTGGCTTTGCAACCCATTTTTTATGTCCTTTTGGGAAGACCACTTTGTACTTTTTCTTCCCTTTATTTTTTCCTGTGGTTGCGACAGCTTGTGTTCTACCAGTGTTGGAGTTGTGGTCGATAACTGCTGACTGTGTCCTGGCTAGACTTCCCTTGTACAAGAAGTGTTGACGTTTTGGTGCATATTTTAGCAACAAGGAGTTGCTAAGCCCAGCCTGTAACCACTTTGTTTTCTTTTCTTTATTTCTGGATAGGCGACCATGTTTACACTTTCGGAAGTGCTTGCCATTTCCCCACTTGCGCTTGTTGACAATGTGATTAAGGATAGATATCCATTTCTCACGGAGCAGGTCAGCATTGCCATTACATGTTTGAGCACACCACCAAAGATAATTGGATACAGACTGGATCCACTTTAGCAGTTCCTCATTCCCCTTTTTCTTGGCCTTTTTTGGCAGCTTCTTGGTCACCCATTTGGATAGATGCTAGTCATCATATTGGTGCACTATGGAGGGATATTTTTTTTTATTTGAGAAGTAATTTGGGTATGACGATCGGTTGTCAGACATCTTACTTTCAAACCCTGGTCAATCACCTTGTTGAGTGACCTTTGGCAACCTTCATTCTCCATTGCATTAGAAGATAAAACCTCAGAGACTTGGACAAGGGAGAAATCCACTATCTTCCCAGAAAGTTCATCCATCAATGAGTAAGTCCCATATTTGGCATTATGACCGGGGCTGTCAGATCGACCATTACCACACAAGTCTAGTGGTTTGTCTTTTTTTTTTTTTGTTTTACTTATGTCCTCCTTTTGCTTTTTGTAGGCAGTGTCAATGATTGGAAACACAATCTTATTTTGCACTTCATAAAATTGATCTTTATTGACGAAGTATAAGTTCAGTGCATTGGCAAACTGTCTGTAAGATTCATATGTCCCACCAGCAATGACTGTTGCAGCAGGAATCAAAACATTACCAGCTGGCTTGTTATGCAAACATGGTAGAGAGCTCCAATACAAGGTGTGGTTATTGTTGCATGTTGCTTTCACAGTCACCATACTGCCTGCGCAGGATTTCTCAATCTCACAAAGGGAACCACAGGTTTCGCATGTTGTGAAAAGCTAACTAACAATTTGTTATACTGTTTGAAATTTACAAGAGATTCACGAATGTATGTTACAGAGTGGGTATTTTTTTCTAAAGAAAGAAAATCAGTTCGCTGTTTTCGGCAAAAATCAAACAAACGTACCAAAAAAGTAATCAAGAGAATTGTACAAAATTTAATAAATGTTGTGGATCAAATGTTTATTTACGTAAATGAATATAATTGCAATATTTATTACGAAAATCATTTGATTTCAATATTAAAATCGGCATTTAGTGGAGTTGAAATTAATTCTGGACCATTTGGTAAAATAAATTAATACTTTCGATTGGATACTTTAAATATCATAGGGTTTGAGTATCTAAAGAAAGGATTATTGTTCTGGCTAATACCGTGGTGATATTTTGTCGGCAAGCTGTGTGTTGTATTTTGCTGGAAATATAAGTAGAACAGCAGACGAATTATGTTAGCCTTATGGATATATTTGGAAAAAATTCGACGAGACCAATTTGAAATTAACCTTTGTGGAATGCGTGACCATGGAATGACAAAACGTTATGATGTGCAATCCATGTAATTCTTATGATGTTTTGAAGGCAATGGAGATAGCTTTAGGGTACTTTAATATAAGAAAAAGTCGCATGTTGGATGATGTAAAATGGTTACTTGATTTTGCCTCTACGTCAATCATAAATATTGCATTTGTTGCTGTAAAAGTTGGAATTGCACTGATGTTGAAAATCTAATGCATCAATTTGTCATATTACTTTAAATTTATGAAGTGTTAACAAACATGCGCTATAGGTGTGCTATTATTTTTAGACAAAATAAAATATTTGCGTTTTGGCAAAAACTTTTGAATGTGAATTCTGAAGAAATGATCAGAACTATTATTCACGGATTAATTTGTTTGTCTATTAGTAAAATGAAGAGGATTTATATGATTTTTTGAACGATTATGTGAAACAATTAATTCGTGTATTGTTTTCTGCATTTGTAAAATACATTTATATTGAGATGAAATCTAAGGGTAAATTAAGTGGTTTCTTATATTCTAATCATAAAGAATATGAAGGCTATGAGATTTTATTAAATTTTAATGTAATGTCATCGTTTCTTTGCGTAGAAAAATAAAATGTTGTAAATGTTGTTATAATACATTTCTAAAGCTACATCTACATACTCATTCTATAATCTATTTCTTGTAATTAAAATTAGGTTTTTTCCCATGTTTTTCTACCTTATAAAGAATATACTCGCATAACTGTTTTATATATTGTTTTTTATCCCAATATCTGTTTTTTTCGTTTTTTTCCATTTGCCATGGTGACAATGCACATATGCTTCTACAAGTTTGTAAGAGTTAGGATAGTTCATTCCACTACTTTCTTTTTCACTGAATATTTTTTTTCTGACCAAAATGCATACCAGAAGAATTTTGCATTTTTCAAGTCATAATGCTGAAGCAATTTTTCCAAAGATTCAAAGTAATTTTCCACCCATTGAATGTGAATATTAGGTTTGTAAATTGGTTTGATTTCTTCCATATCCAATTGCATAAATTGCGGTAGTCCTCTTTTGGATCGTGTTTGCAATGAGGTGACGAGTTTATCCATTATGTGAAATCTGTAAAGTACAATTATTAAAGAAAATATTAGCAAGTTACAGTGTGCTGACAAAACATTTACAGTGGTTTTGGTTTATACCTTTGATGAATTAGTCTAATTTAATACTATCAATTTCAATGCTTTCATCTTTTCTTTCAAACATATGACTGTAATGATTTTGACAAAGTTTGCAATTTGGAAAACAAAAAACGAATGCTTGGAACAATTCGTTGTGTTCATTTTCCAAGTCATCTTTGGTTTTCTTTAGTTGTGCTGTTAATATTGTAATTTCGTTTCGGTAACCTCATATTTTTTTTTTTAGGACATTATTTTCCTCAGTTACTGTATTGTATTTTTATTTGTACTCTTCTATTTCTTTTTGTGAAATTGTAATTGTAGATATTAATGTTTTTATGTTGTTGGTCATCCCTACTTATATTTTAAGAATTCCAGTTGCTGCTCTGTTTCCTTTTTTAAATTGATGGTCTTGCTGGTCTTGCGATTATGATTAAAAAACAACACAACGCCCACTTTTATTTGTGCTTTATTTTTTGTAATTTGAAACTAAGTTTTTCCTAATATACATTTTTAATTCTGTTTGCATAGTCCATTTTTTCTTGATAGTTTCCTGTGTAAAGTATCTCATGTCCAAATAATTTTCAAACATTAAGTTGAACCCGTATAAACAATGAATAAAATGCAAACAATACTTCTTTTGCATGCTTGCTTTAAGTAAACGTTTTGATTTTTTATCGTCCAATATATCTTCCTTTTGTAATACAAATTCGCTATCAGTTAAGAAATGTAATAGTGTATTATAAAGATGACTTATGTCTGGTTTCAAATGTTTGTTGCATTCTTGTTCTGTTAAAAAAACTGGTATTAACGCGTTCACTTGTACATTTTGACTCTCTGGTAATTCCACTTCGGCACGACGTGTTTTTCTTCGATAAATAATTTTTGCAATTGAATGTTCATCATCGAGGTGACAGCTTTTCCATTTTTGAACATTTTATCTTACATATCGAATGCGATCATTTTTCTGTCTTTACGATCCACCCATTCTGAGTAATAGTTTAGTTTGCTTTCTTCCATAAAAATTGTTTTTACTTTTTTTAATTCTTCAAAATTGTATGCTTCTGCATCTGATACTTCACAAGCTACTAATTTATCATTAGAAAATTGATAACCTTTGATATCTTATTTTTTACCTAAGATTCGATAACCACCTTTGTCCATTTTGAATGTGGTTTTTGTTGTGGTTTCATAATGTTCCTGAGAAGTGATTTGATTATTTTTAATAAAAAACTAAATCAATTGAAGAAAAAAATTCTATGATGTTTTATCGAATATTATGCATATTTTGGATTGCAAAAGTTTTTTGATAGGGAAAAGACGTTATTTCAGAGAGGTTCTATTTTTGAAATAAAAATACAATGATCCTACACTTATCAAAAATATTATTCCAATGTAAAAGGCAAACTTAAAAATATGGATTTTTTTACGTATAGAATTCACGAATTACCTTTTTTAAATTATAAATTTGATGGTAATTTTTTAGTGAAAAAGAGGTTATTGATTTCTTAAAACTTCATTTTAATCATAAAAATATATTGATTGGCTATAAGGGTGGTGACATTGAACGGGATTTGTTGTACAGTATGAATATAGATTATTGCATAAATTTAGTGCTTTTTGATTGTGTAAAGTATGAGCATCCATTAAACGACTTTGATTTAGTTCAAAAAAATTGTGGATATCATATTCCAGAAAATTATCATTGTAGTCGTTTTGAGGTTATAGTTTTTGCAATGTACGTCTTATTTACACCAGGAAAAGATATTGAACAACTGAAAGAATATTATGGAATATATGCTACGAAGTATTATATATAAATTGCTATGATTCTTGCACAATTACTAAGTGATCAAGATGTCAAAAAATGCGATGTATGCATTGTCGATATTGTTAAAGCTTGTTCAATATCATCCTTGTTTGTATGAACTATACAACTTCAATAAATGTTTTGCTGGCTTAGAGCCTGCTCCATTGAAAAAGAAGAAGAAAGGTGTTTGCCCTCAATCTCGGGGGTATTTGATACCGTATTGTGTATGGAAATTTGTATATGAAGAAAATTTTTTCATGAATCCTGGTCATCACATTGAAGATGATGTATTAAAAAGAAAGGAATTAAATGTTGTTGATGGAATTGATATCTCTGGAAAAAAAATGCGAATGTGGGTTATGTGAGTTATAAAAATAAAAGGTTCATTATACCAGTAAAATGGATTTTTTATTTTTTTATTCAAGACGAAAAGTTTTTCTTGAATGACGTGGGGTTTTGTTGTCATGAAAATATTTTTGTTGAAAATAATTTTGCAAAAATATGTTATCAACATTGGGAAATTCCATCATCAGGTTTTATTTTACCTATGATGTTTCATATTGGAAATGGAGATTGCTTTTCTCCACGTTTTTCATTTCCTAATGGAAATGCATTCTTATATAATTGGAATGAAATTGTTAAAATTTATTCCAGTGGAAAAATATTTAAGAAAAACTATTTAAAACTTTAATGCAGAAAATAATTGTTTGTATAGACATTGTCTTTATGTAAGAAATGTTTTTCGAAATTATGTTTCTTAATTTTTAAATTATTTAATAAGTTGAATTATGAAAAAAAAGGAAAAAGTAGTTTTTTATAATAAATTGTTTTATTATAATTTCCCTTATTAAATAATTGTGAAACGTTTTTCTTTTCTGATTTTTATAGTATAAACTGTGACAATGTAAATAAGATACTTAGTATGTCATTAAATGACAAAGGAAGAAAGATGAGTGCTAAAACGTTTGTTTTTGAAGTTGATGGTCAAATTGGCTGTTTTAAACGTTTGTTGTTATTTGATTGGAAAAGAGATGATGCAAAAGAGCAGCGGATAGATGAAGAACCACTTATATTTTAACAACCATTTTCATATACGATATTTGCTCAAGTTAAAAAAGATGATAGAACGAAAAAATTTATAGAATTATTCAATTTAGAAATAGAAAAACTGACGAAACAGTCAGAATATTCGTTGCATTTAATTACGGTATATGGAAGATTATAATGAAAAGATGACGGAAACCAATGATTTTACCTTTCTACTTTTTAAGACTTATTTTAAATGCAAAAAATACTGTTGTTGAATTTGAAAAACAAGTTGGGAAATTCCAATTGGGTGGAAATTCCAATTTGGAAAAACATGTTGGGAAATATCAACATTGTTATGATCAATTTTTTTTTGCAAAAAAATATTCTTTATGGAGATAATACAAAAGACAAATACGAAAAATGCTTTTATAATGAATTAATATCATATTTTAAACAACATTGTAAATTTTTAGAAAAGGATGAATTTACAATAAAGTAAATTAAAAGCCTAAAAGTCTTCTCAGAGGATAAAAAAATCCTCCTTTTTGCCTACCCCTTTGTCTTTGCCCTGAAAATCAACCTCCTAATCGACGCCTTCTTCTTCTATTTCTCATAGATGATATCTACTTGTGTATGGGGGTAATAATCCAAAAAATCTATTTGCGTATCCTTTATGACATACTTTTACAATGCTCCCCAATTTTTTTTTAATCGTTGACGACGATGCATTTATCAAATTTTTATGAAAAGCAGTTTTAGCTAAATAAATATCATGTTTCTCTTTCTATTTATATTTATATAGTAACTTTAAAAAAAGATTAAAATTTGTATAAAATATATTTTGAGCATTTATATAATAAATTTTACGTCCAATACTCGTATCCATAATTTGCAAATATTTATTGATGGGGTTTAATATTTCTGCTTGATTTCATTTTAAAATCAAAATCTTTTCTACCTTTTGACAATTTTGCATTATAGCGATTATTTGTGTTGCAGCATCTGTTGTAGCAGCATCTGTTGTATAATTTGCATCCACGCATTGATTCTTTTGACACATTGTGTACTGTGCATTTTTGTCTCCATGTGATTGATCCAAGACTTTTTTGGTAATATTTCTACCTGTGTATTTTGATATAATTTTGTATTAATTGATGGATTTTTTCCATGCAAATAAACCTTTACCAGCACCTGAAATTGTAGCAGGTTTAATCCTTAAATTATCTTCTTTTGCTAACTGAATTCAATATTTATTTGTATCAGCCGTTCTCTTCTTACAACATTTTTTAACAATTGTTTTGCTATCGCATTGTTCCACTTTTCGAATGCTTTGATTTTCTGTACGTTTTCTTTGCTTTTTTGGTTTTACCACACGTTTTTTTCGTTTTGGTATGGTTTTTTTGGTTGTTTGTTGCTCATGATAGAAACTATCTTGGGCATTGTTTTTATCTTGAAGTAATGGTAGGCTGGCAAGACAATTAAGATCATCGATTGTTAATGTAGGAGGAAAAGAGGGCGAATAATTTTGTAGCGATGATATTCTTACTTGGCTAATACTTCTTCTTCCATGACAATAAGGAAGATTGTCCTCTTGAGGAGACAATGATCTTATCGAGATTGGTGAATTTAAACTTCTTGGGGTGTTCAAACTCGGGGTTTAAAATATATTGGCAGGTGTCTAATAACCAGAATTATTTAAATTATTTAACACATTTGGTGTTCAAAATCTAGAATTACTTACAATTTTATTTAACTCAAATTCGAGATTTGTAGGTGAAAATCTCGTTTTGGTTTTAGGTGTTGAAGATCTTGAATTATTTAAAATTTCGTTTAACCAACACACCAGATTGGTTGGTGAAAATGGTCTATAAGGTGAAAATTTGGACATTTGGACAGATCCTTGAAATGCATTGTTTGGTGGATGTACATCGCCTGCACATTTATTTTGGACATCATCATCAACTGCAAAGGCTTACTATATAGATTTCTGTTCATTGTACCCTTATGTTCAGAATAAAAATTTCTTTCCAGTAGATCATTCGACCGTATATTATGGTGATGAATGCAATTCCATAGATATAGCAAGTATACTTGGTCTAATAAAATGTGTCGTTTTACCACCCCGTAATATGTATTTTCCTGTACTACCAACACATATTAACGGTAAATTTATTATTTGCATTATGTTACGCTTGTGCAAACAAAAATTGTGTTTTATGTATGCGTGAAGAGAATGAGCGGTATATTCAAGGTACATGAACCAGCATGGATGTTCAGAAAGCTATTGAGTGTGGTTATAGGATTATAAAAATACATGAGATTTATCATTACTCCACAATGGATAAGATATTTTCAAGTATGTGGATACATTCATGAAAATAAAACAAGAAAGTAGTGGTATTCCGGAGCATTGTTATGATGCAGAGAGTAATGTAGATAACGAGAAATCATTAAAATTTGTCAAAGATGATAATGAACACAAAGGTGTTCAATTAGACGTTGAAAATATTGAGCATAATCCTGGCAAACGTACTGTGATGGAAGCATTTTTGAATTCCTTGTGAAGTAAATTAGCACAAAATGATAATAATACCATGGTTTCTTTTATTATTAACTTATACAATTTGCAAGTTTTGGGTAATGATAAAATGGTGGAGCTCTCCTCTTTAGATTTTATAAGCGTCGATGTTGTCCGTACAACACATAATAAAAAACATTGAATTCAGTAGCAACTTTAAAGAATCAAAATGTTGTTATTGCAGCATTTGTAACGAGTTATGCACGATTAGAATTATTTGAAATATTACGTAGATTGAGGGAACGCATATTGTACTACAATACAGATTCCATTATTTACATTTGTGACGATGATGATGCATCAATAACAACTGGGGATTATCTGCGTGACCTCACTGATGAAATAAATAAAGGTCATGGAAAAGACGATAAGGATTGGATTTATAATTTTTGTAGTTCTGGTCCGAAATCATATGCTTATATTACCCAAAAAAATAAGGAGGTTATTCGTGTAACGGGCTTTACTTTCAAAGATGAGGCTAAGGAAAAAACAACTTTTGATTCAATTAAAATGTGTATAAAAGATTGTAGACAAATTATTGAAATAGTGTGTAGGGATAAAATTACACACACCAATCAACAAAATATTATGATTAGCGATGAAATTAAAAAATTTCAATTTACCTTTGATAAACGAATTGTTTTACCCGATTCTTCCACCGTATCGTATGGGAATCGATAATGAACACAAAGTTTGGCAGCTTTCTTGTATGCATTTTAGTATTGTGATTCAACTTGGACTAGGTTTGGGTGATTGAACGTGTTCCTTTCAAACATACTCTTGTTTTTCTTTGCAAATTGGTAAACTTAATTGTTAATGGAAACCTGGTAACATACATTGCCTTTTCCCTTCCAAAATATCATTTAGGTTTATATCCATATTGGTTACTATAGAAGCACATAGTTCTTCAAATGTAAAACAAGTATTTCATCGCCGAATTTTTTGGATTATGTGAAATTTTACCATTTAACCTTCATCTTTGTTGTCATTTGTTTTTTCAATAAATTGCAATCATGCAATACCACCTCGAAACTTTCTTTGAAGCATATCTTCATATACTTGATTATTGTTATTTTCCATTTTCTCTTTCATATTTTACAAAACCAAGATTTTCCTATGAAGTTTTGATTGGTATTTTGTTTCTTACAAGTCTTTTATACCATCCTCTAAAATATTTTTAAACTTCTTTTAAATATGAACTGCATTTTTGATTGTTAAGGTTTTTTTATACCAATTTTTTGTGCTGGTTCATGTGTGCATGTTGCCTGTGTTTTGAAAGACAACAGGACATTTTTGGTACTTCAACAGATATATGTCTCGAGTTTCCTTATTCGTAGTCTTTTTAGTGCAAAGTTTCTTCGAAACTTTGCAGTATTGTGATTGGTGGCGAAAATTCACATCAGTCATAGAGTCAGTCATACAGTCATACAGTCAGTCATACAGTCAGTCATACAGTCAGTCATAGTGTAAACTTTCCGGGGGTGTATGCAGGTATTTTTCATGTGTATTTTCTATTGAAATGTTACACAAATCCATGAGCACGCACCCCCGTTTTCACTTAATCTGCCACCGAAGACACGTGCTTCGTGCAACAACATATCGGCGCAAAAATGGCGGATGTGATAGGAGTGAGACACGTTATAACACGCGATCAGAACTTTATCGCTGTATGAATAGTGCGCTACAATTATTCAGTCTTGCTGTTCAATAATGTAGACCCAATTTCTTGGCATTGCTTGCTATCAAAAGTATACTTGTAATAATATAGTGGTATAATTTAGCGAAGTGAACAGTTCATGTTTCAGATCAAATCTAGTAAACAATCTTGAAGCATATTAACCGACAGCGACACAGTGCAACAATATGATTAGCTCAGGTTGGCTGTTACATAACTGTCCTGACATAACAAGCTTAAATGCCAGTCTTGTTCATTTGAAAAGGAGCAAAGTATTGCAGCACATTTATGTTCGTATTGATGATATTGATAGAGCTGAATGTGTCCACCAACATCCATTTGGATGGTTTAAAAGATTCCCTCCCAGCATCGCGTCGAGAACATCGGCCCGTCGCATTCAAAAGTTTTTAATATATACCGCAAGTATTTGGAAATATTCTAGTGTTATTAATTTATTACTTACAGTAAGTATGCTCGTGTAGTGTAGTGGATGTGAGTGGCTCGCTATATATGGAAATTACTTTGCATTTGTGTAAGATTTGGTAAACACGTCGCACGCGAACAACACGCTATTTAGGCATGTTTTTAGTCCAAAGTTTCTTCGCAACTTTGTAGTATTGTGATGAGTGGCGCGAATTCATATCAGTCAGTCATACAGTCAGTCATACAGTCATAGTGTAAACTTTCTGGGGGGCTATGTACGTATTTGCCGTGCATATTTCTATTAAAATGTTAAGCAAGTCCATCAGTATGCACCCCCGTTTTCGTTCAAATGCCCATCGAGCACGTGCTTCGTGGAAAAGCATTAAATATTTTGCCTCCCTAATGGCGGAAGTGATAGGAGCGAGAGATATAGCACGTGATCAATACTTTATTCCTACAGCTACACACTTGCTAGATTGCTGTTATTAAAGTGAAATTATGTTATGAGTTTTCACTGTGTCAAACAAATTTCGATCCAGTAAAAAGAAAATTCACCGCTCTAGTAATTTACGGCAAAACTTGCCGATGAAAGTTGCAAATTCTTTGTGTCTCTTGGCATTTTAAATATTAGTTTAGACATTCAGGGTGAAAGCGACTGTTCGAGCGATACACCAAACCAGAGGAGGAATAAGGCTCTTCCCACGATGCATCTGGTCCTCTTAAATAATCAAACATCAGATTTTCGACTGCGTTACCGAAAAAAATTATGAATATAATTTGAGATTTTTCACTCTGAAAATTTTGTTTTTTTTTAAATATTTGCTTACAGAAGTGATTATTTGTAATTCGAATGTGTTGTAGCTCACTTTAATTAGTATTTGAATAAAGTTTAGTAGTTATAATCAAGTTTTGTATTGACCTATAATATCCGTCAGTGAATAAGTCGCGAAAAGGGGTTTCAAAACTACACATGTTAGTTCAATGCACCACTTACTTCGTAAATAAAAAGCACATCAGTGCATTGAGACAAAGCTGCTCTTTCAATTACTTATTAACAACACGAAATAACATGCCAAATTCTTGAGAAATCGTGGTTTGAATGTTGACCATTTTTGTTATATTTTTGTACCGACATGCATGTTGGCTGGGAATTTACTGAGCGTATGCAAATAGGGCGCGACAACTGCGATGTAAACAACAGATATGTATATTTTTATATCATACTTTGAGGTCACAGCTAGAATGCATTTGTATTAGAGCAGGACTATGCACCAGGCGAACATCTCTTTGACTCTCAAACCGTTGACAATCAATGGACGAAGAGCAATTCTTCAGATATCCAAATGATCTAAAAAGCTGTCATGAAGCTTGCAGCATTCAAGCTGCAGATTTGAAAATCCTACCAGGACAAGCTCAAATCGCTGCTCCGACACACAGTGAACATAAAGAAGATCATGTTCATTGAATACTGAAGCTCTATTGCTACGAACTGTGCAAAGAGTCGCCACAATTGCAATTTTGCAGGTCTGTGGCTCTGTTGACTCGCCCTACATGCAAACTCTATTCGAAAGTATACAACTTAAAAATATAGATCGCAGTGACACCATGGCAATCTATAGTAGAGCGTGGTA